>ML781293.1:666817-677124 GCA_009831015.1 Picea engelmannii
TGATTCAAAATGAAAATGTCTCCTTGGTATATATAGGAGACTAGGAGGTATAATTACAAATAATGGCCTAAAGCCGACATAATTAAAATAACATTACTAATCTAGATTACAACTAATGGCCTAAAGCTAACATAAATAAAATAGCATTACTAATCTAATATGCCCCAATTAAGGGGTAATGAGCCAATATTAGGGCTTAACATCGGCCGTAAAATAATGTCCACCCTCCCTACCACCGTGACGAACCAACATTGTCTCCCACTGCCTTAGTCACAGCTCTCACACACCAAGTGCATCTAATAGCACTCTAGGGTGCAACATGGCCACCCTCTCCAAAAACCATGCTACCAAGATGGACCCAAAGGAAAACTTCCCTAAGTTTGTAGCTCGACACTTTTCAAGATGCCTCACCATATTGGCATGTAGCATCAAGACTTGGGAAAAATACTCACCCCCCAGTGTCCTCTGCATAATCCTAAGATAACCCCCACTGATCCGCTAAGTCACGAGAAACCCATGGACTCTCACAATCATCGCTACCACACAACGATGCACCAGGGCATCCATCGCCCCAATCCTCACCACTGACCCAGACATGAAGTCATCTCCTGAACAATATGTGCGAGCTAAGTCAGCCAATTGACCATCTTCAGGTACCATCGGCTTGATAGGTAGAAGGGTTCCCTGAAAAGGGAGCCCATTCAGAAAATACACATCCTCCATCACAAACAATGTGAGGTGCTCACCTCGAAAAATGAAACAATGCAACTCTAGACTCCACATCAAAATCAAGAACTGCAACAAGTACTCTTGTGCCCTCACAAGTGAGCACTCAAAAAACTTCAGCAACCCACAAGATGCCAAAGCACCACGTACAATTGGCTCCTCTCCTCTCACTTCCTCTCTCAGGCACGCTTTGTCCCTCTCCCTCCAGTTGATAGGCATCGTCGACTGGTCACCTGCATCCACACATAAAGAGTTTAATCAGCCATCAAAACTCATAAAAACATCAAAATCTCCACAAAGATTAGTTTTTTACACCCTTCAGCTTTGCCTCAAAGGCGTAGTTTTTTTTCCCCATAGGTGCGCACATATGCATGCCTGTTCACCCCACAGTCATGCACTCATGCATGAATTTTGGCCATACAGGGGCGCACCCATGCACCCCTGTCACATCAACAGAAGCGCACCCTAGCGCACCTATTCACTCCATAGTTGCACACACATGCACAATTGTCAGGAGCACAACCGCGCATGGATGCAATGTTGTACTTTGCATAGGCACACATTCCATGTGCACTTGTTTTCCCCATTTGGGCGCCCCTTTGCATGGCTCTCCAAATTATAGTCATGCACTTGTGCATGCTAAACACTCGATCGCCTGTGTACTGGGGGGGGCACCCTAAAAAAACCCCCTTTTACGACCATCCGTACAATCCCTACCCAAAAAAAGAACCCCTAGCTATTATGCAGGAGGATACGACCACTAACCTGAAACTCGCTGATCCTGAATCAACGGGCTCAAACTCCTAGAATCTCCAAATCTCTTGTCTAATCACTCTGGCAGTAGGTACAAATGAGGTGGCAATGTGGTCCCTATAGCTATATATAGTCCCTTTTCCCAAACTTCCATACTCAATTCCGGGAGCTTCGAGCATCCATTTTTTGATCCACCTTCAACCATGGGACCAGGATCCCGCCACCTACAAAATCACATTCCTTGAGCCACCTTCCATCCTCTGGCCTTAGGGAGAATTTTTCTCACATCACGCCTAGGTACGCATGCTTATGTTCCAAATTATCAAATAACCATTATATGTTCTTTATCTTCAGACATTGTTCACGACAGGTATTTGGTTTTCATGTGTGCAAGTACTTGGTCACCACAAATCATCACGACCCTTTTAGGTATAAGATCGCTACTAGCATGTAGTCATTCCCTCTAAATATCAATTGCATCTCCCAATCATGCCCTCCGATATTTTCCTCTAAGGTCCCCTCATCCTGCTCTGTAGTACTCACACCTCTGCTGCATTTCAGTACTGTCACTCTGTAGCACTCTTCCCCACATGAGTTGTCCCATTTATAGGCCCCCTTAACACTTTTGCAATCATACTTCTTTCACCCCCTAGGGCTGGGAGTCCTCATAGTCTTTTCATTCCTGAGAATTAGCCACATGCTCTTTCTCCTCATTTAGCTAACTTCCCCATAATGGACTCTTGAGTAATCTCGTCATGATTCACATTTTGACTGCACCTCTGTAGTATCAATTATCCCTCCATCTCATCCACCATCAGTTTTCCCATCTGTAGATTTCCCTCCATTCATTTTACCTAATACAGAAACCCACCTATGGGGCCCCCACCCTCCACCTATTTTCCACACAACTTGCACCATCACAGGCCAAGCCATATTGCATTAGGGCACCTGTTTTTGTATCTGTACACTCAACCCCAATTATTCTTTATTTATTTGGTAATTGTACAAAGCCTTTGTTTCCAGCCATTACATAATTTTTTTGTCGTCACCTTTGGTGACCTTCCTTTTCCTCAAAAGAAACCCATGGATCCCTTGGTTGGGGAATGCATTACCTTCTCCTCCTGTTCACATCGTCCATAAACCATGATTATCCCACTGTCCATATACCATTGATCTCTAAGTTTGTCCACTTTGTCACACCTCTAGCATAATTTAATCCTATCTAGTTGTCCCCCTGATGCTAGATTCAATTCCACGGTTGTTGCCACTTATCCTTCACAAATATCCCCAACCAAGGGAAGTCTTGAGTCTCACCACATATTGACTTCATCCATGTATCTCCTTAGTCCCTGACTATATCATGTATATTTCATGAAGCCCTTTGCTTCTTGGACTCGCGTCTCCATTCCTGTCGACATCAACACAGTTTCTAGAAGGGTGACAATATATTGACTCTCATTACCTTTACAATGAGGTGTCTCAGACGACACAGAGAGAACCATCATTTCTCTCTGTTGTCGTTGACCCCCACGACATTCGAATTCAACACTTTATCATGTTGCAGTGGGTCTTACTTTGTGACTATTGCAGTTGTTTTTATTTTATGAAGACCTCTGAAATTTGATAGGCTATCAATGCCTGCATATCATCGACACTTCTTATAAGTGTCCTCGCCTCTTTTTAGAGTTTTTTCACCATCCGAATTTTCCTCTGTTATTATCAACATGCCCTCGAGGGCACTGCAATCGTCTACACCAACACACAACTTTAGTTACTGTATTCCACATTTTTGAGTTACATGACATGAGCATGGGGCATGCCCACCTCGTTTGTACACAATTTTATTTTTCACACCTTGCGAAAGGTTTGGGTCCTACAGGTTCCCCTCTCCCTCCAATGGGTCTCTCTTGAAACAGCTCACAAGGCTCTTTCTTACAAAGGTACTCTCATTAGAAGAAACATTGATGTATTTCATCTATACGTATGATCCTAACCTCACACATCAGGGGGCATCTGTTATCAGTAGAATTTCATCCGCAAAAGGTTACAGGAATCCAACATCTTCAAACACCCATTAGTTCATCCATGGCCTAGAAAATTCATTTCCAAAGGGCACAAAACTATACAACTGGTTAAAAAATCAGCATGCGCTAAGGATATAAAGGCAGTGCATGCATGTGCGACAGTCGAATAACACCAGAAAAATGCATATGCGCTCGATGCGTGACTATGGACGCAAAAATCTGTGCACACCTCATAACGATGCATTTATGATTTTGGTCAGCCTTCCACCCACTTCTGGTTCATCTCCCAAGTTGATTTGATACCCAAATCTGAGCTGAATCCAAGTGGGGCATTGGTCAAAGACCTAAGGGTGCCCTAAAGAGCCCCTTGTTCACACTAAAGACTGGTTGAATAATGCCTCAAAGATTTTCTATAAAAAGAGGCCATGGATGCAATATATTTTCAAGGAATTCATTTGTATTGTTATGCTTCCTATATTCTCTTGGAGAATCCTCTTTTCTCATCAAGCACATACAAGCACCATTTCATTTAGCCATTCACATCACCTCTTTAGTGGATGGGATTTCGATTTCTTCACCATTTCCTTTTAGCTTGTTACTTGTAAGAAGAGCTCAATCATTGGGGGTTCAAGATCCCTCACTTGGAGGAAGAGGGGACCCATAAGTATCCCTTTCTCTTTGGTGTTTTCCCACTAATACAACTTATCCATTGGCAGCATGAATGTTGTTTAATTTTTGTTCTATTTCTCTTATGCACTCTAGTTTAGTTTCTTTTATTGTTAGTAGCTTAGTTCTTTGTTTATTTCTTATGCTTGATGTTTTTAACTCTTGCATGCACTGTTGTCTTGTCCAGCTAACCCAACTGGACTTGTAAGCGTCCTTTTTTTCTCATTTAGGTGACGAAAGGGACGCAACACTTCCCAAGCAGCTGGTTGCACAAGCTTTCTTTTAAAAAGATAAGTGTTTATCTGTTTTTCTGAGTTATATTATAAATTCATGGTTGTGCATTTTACTCTGTGAATGAGAATGGTTTTATGTGATTTTATAGATGATTTATTAACTGCATACATGTTTCCGTATAATTTTGTAGATGTATTTAATTATGTGCATCAAGATCTAGTTAAATCTGTTTATAATTTCTAGTTAGTAAGCTACAGGAAATGAATTAGAAACATAATTTTGTATTTTATGTGTATTCTGTGTAGTAATGTTACTTGATTCAGATGGGGGACATTAAATAATGGTATTAGAGCTTTGGGATCAAATATTGAGCCAACATGGGCCAAACTCAACACACATAAGTTGAATTGCATAATTAATCTCAAAGGATTTTTGCAAGTTAATTGTTGAAATTGTTTAAATGAAATTGGGGGAAATTCATGAGAAATGAAGGAATGAAGCCCAAGGTTAAAATACCAAATTTTGACATCATTTTGAACATTGATGGGCTTTTAATGGGATAAACTTTCGACATTACAGACAAAATGAAGCGTAAATGGGTGAAAATGGGAAAAGACCCAATTTATGAAGTGAAATTTGTTGAAGAATTGACACAGAAGTGTTGAATTTCTGGTGCAATAGTCGAATTGACATGAACAGGGTCACAATTGAATGTAGAAATCTTAATTTCAGAGCTTCCATGGTGGTATGTGAGAAAATTGCAAATTATGCAATTCTGAAAAAAAAATTGGAAGGAGGCCATGTGGCAGTTGTGACATGGTTTTCCATGGTGGCAGGTCCAATTGTAGGGTGGGGAATCATAGTGTCCTGGAGACTAGTAGGGTGACCGAAACCATAAGTGGTTTCACATCATGACCAAGTGGTTTTTGAGGAATATCTTGGTGATGCAAAATGAATAGGAGGATGCCACATATCATTGGGTAGTAAGTGGTATTGCATTGTGAAGTCTCGCTAACCTCCACATAACTTCACTATGTGAAATGAACCAAAGTCATCAATCTTTCGATCATCTTAGCTGTTATATCTGGGAGCTGGCAGGTCCATGATGGAAGAGTGGCAAATTGTAGTGGTAGGGTCGACAATGAGCGTTGGTGGGCTCGAGGCTAATGTGGGTGTTGCATAGGAAAGGTAGTATTGAGTGATACCATAAGCAATATCACATGGAATAAATGGGGTTTTCATAGAGGGAATTTGGATATGTGAAGCCAAAGAGAGGACACCATGTAGCACGAAGAAAAACACTATCACATCATAGAGGGATGTTAACCCTTATGCAAGTTGATGGTGTGAAATTGTCGAGGGTCATTGATTATCCTTCGATCTCCACCATTGGATCTGGGGGTATTTAGGTTTTTCATACATGAGGAAAATAGTATAGGATGGGACCTGCCCATACCCATAGGTAATGAACATGCACCATGTGGAAGTATGACAGAAGAGGTGGGACCCTTGTCCCGTATGTGGTAAAAAAGGTGGCAGGTGGGCATCCGGGTATGGTGGGGCTTGAAATATAATTTAATTTATGAAATAAAGGTAAAGAAGGTGATGAATGTTGATAGGGTAGGGCCAGGGTGGAAAATAGGGTGACATGGAATCACCTCATGGTGCCATGTGGACCTAGAATTCCACATCATCATCCACAACAACAAGGATTCCATGTAGGCAAAATTGTTCCACAATGTAAAAAAAAAAAACTAAGTCTTGAGCCAAAAATATTATTTTGTCCATAACTGGAGCATATTTAGTCTGATTGAGATGATTTTTTTTTCTTTGTTTGCAGTGAGGAGATATATAAAAGTTTCATATGCGTCCATTGTCCATTTATGTTTGGATTTGTCAAAAAATGTAAAATAGTGGTTTTAAAGATCTGGGTCTAGATCTTTGGCAGAGATCCAAATTAAGATGAAATTCTTGGAGGGTGTCAAAAAAGAAGGCAATGAAATAACCCAGGAACGAATTTAATAAATACTAAGGGGATTGGAATGGGGGAAAATACACTATTTCGAGCCACTTTTGGTGGATTTTTGGGATTTTCAGAGGAGGAAAAGGGTCCCTAGATGGAGAAACTATAAAAAAGGGGTGAAAAAAGACAAAGTTGTCATTTCCATATTGCTACATTTTTTTTTACTGGAGTATCAAATTAAAAATATGAAAATTGTTATGAATTCTATTTCATCATTATTATCTATTCCTCATATATGAGTTTCTCTAGTTCTCGACAGATTTACTTCTACAAGTGACATATATTGGTGTCTGGGATAAATTACACCTCGAAGAAAAGTGCACAAACAAGGATGAATTAGCAATATTCAGATGAATATAAATTTCTGCTCAGATATCAAAATTGAGCAAGAAAGTAGACATTGAAAATATCTTGGATGGGAGAATCCATTTATCAACCTAGAAAATCGATCTGGGTAGTAAAAGTTTTTAGTCAACTCGAAAGAACATGATTGTTGGCATTAAAGAGTAGTAAAAAATATGCATTTTTTCCAAAACGATGTATATATTGTCTAAAAAAAAATTGTTTGCATGCATGTTTCTTGTAGAATTTATAGGTACATGAGGGAATATTGGTTCCTATATGAGAAATACAACCATGGAAGATGCCCCAAGGGTCCTACAGTCATGATGAGGAATTCAAAGGCCTACATATCAGCATAAGAAATTCTAAGACAGAGTCCAATGGAAGAAGAGGTAGGAAGGAGGTTGTGACTATGAGGAGAATGCAAAGAGAAGTGTAGAGCTACATGAATGATAATGAGAAGATTATGAAAGATCAAGAAGAGATCCAACAGATATTGAACATGATGCAGAGGCTAGCCAATAAACATTATGTCACAAAGAAAGAAGCTAGTGATAAATAGGTCACAACATATAGATCCCATAGCATAAGGGATGAGCATGGGACTGACACGAAGTCGAGGAGCATGAGTAGGCACCATCATTGCCTAGAGAAATCCACTAGGAGATATCATGCAATTTCAGGTCCATAGAGTGGATCAAGTGTATCTCCTATGAGGAGGAATAGGATAATTCCTAAGGGAGACATCTTGCAAGGTGAACCTAGGAAACTAAAACTACCTTCTTTCAATAGTGAGCATAGGAAGGGAGAGGAGGCCAAGGCTTAGCTGTTGGAAATAAAGAAATATTTCTAGTTGCATGATTATCCCTCTAGGGTAGAAATAAGAATTTCAACCTACCACTTGCAAGGAAAGGTGTCCATGTGGTGGGATTAGCATAAGCAAGAAAAACACCTTGATGAGAGGAAGGAGGAAATTCAAAGGATATTTCAAATAGAAATATTTGTCAAAGAATTACTATGAAAGAAATATGAAAGTTATTTGAACTCAAATTGAGAAGCATGAAAATGGATGAGTATGATAAGAGGTTCTTTGAGTTGATGAAGTACGTGGACTTCATAAATGATGAGAAGGTCAAAATATGAAGGTTTCTAAGTGGGTTACCCTCTTTCTATTGTGATAAGATACAATATGATAACCCCAAAACTTTGGAGGAAGCCATAAGAAGAGAAAAACATATTTATGAGTAGAGAAGAGGGAGACCAGTCTTCTAAAAGACTTGGAATGACAAGAATGTTGGAAAATATTAAACTGACAGTGAATGGAAAATATTTAACAGACAACGAATGCTTGTCATTGATGGCAAGTACAACAATGAAGATGGCATGAGTATAGGAATTTTGTAATCAACAGGAAAATAGAAGAAAAGTCCAGGAAGATCAAATTATTGAAGGAAACACAACATTGATAGAATGATCGAAGGCCCGTAAAGTTCGAGAAGAATTTATGATTGTTGGATCTCATTCAAAATTCCCGAAAGAACGAGGGCCGTCAGATCAGAATATAGACAAGAATAGAACTAAAGAGGAGGATAGATCTCAGACATTAGATCTGAGTGCAGGACCTGACCATCATTGGATAAAGGAGAACCTGAATTCCTTTTAAAGTATAACAAGGAGAAGCAGGCGCATAAAATGCCAAAATCCTGACAACCGTCCATCTCAGGGGGTTATGTGGACCGTTGATCCGACTCCCTTTCGAAGTTTCGTGGATCGAGAGTTGGAGGCATCAAGAACATTCACTTCAAGAATTGCGAAATCACGATTTAATCTCAGCCATTGAATCAAGATCAGATCTAGACCGTTGATCCGACCCCATGTCGGAGTTTCGTGAATCGAGACTTTGAAGTGACAAAAACACTGGACATCAAGGACGTCAAAATCGCGATATGAAAAATCATGATTTAATCACAGTCGTTGAATAGAGATCAGATCTGGACCATTGATCTAACTCCATATCGGAGTTTCATGAATCGCGACATGGAGAGGCAAAGAACCCAATGCAACAAGAATGTCGAAATCACAAAATCACGATTCAATCATAGCCATTGAATCAAGATCACATCTGGACCATCGAATCACAAGACATGTGGCAAGTGATTGAAATTTCGCTGACTTGGGGTCCACGGAGCATAGTGTCGAAAATCACGAAATGAGAAATCACGAAAGCACTTCTTGCATAGGTGCTTGGTTATGACTATAGTCATATTGGGGAAGGAGCTAGTATAGAAAATTTCTGTATCGAAACTTTAGAGATCGCGAAATGAAGTGTCGAGACACTTAGCACAGGATTGTCGAAATGCCAAAACCCGATTTAAAGGAAATGAATGCAAGATCTCATGAAGCCAATCCAACAGTGCAGGTGAACTTGGAATATGATCAGAAGGTTACTATTCTCTCTCACAGTTAACCCCTCAGTTACGAATTTGTTAGTGAAACGGATTCATGATTGTGAATCTGTTGGCGTTTTAGTTGCTCGGACAATTGTCTTTCTTTTGCCTAAGTAAATGCAAAGTGCAATCGCCGTGGAGACGTGTATAAAAGAAAATGAGACAGACTGTGGATGGTTGGTTGTTCTGTATGAGAAAAGAATAAAATTGTAAGAAAGGGAAAATCAGAAGGTGTAGAGTGAGATGGAGAATATGCATAGCGTGAGATGAAACTCAGAGAAGAGTAAAAGATGATGAAGAGAAGTTGAAGCAGAGTAGAATGACAGAACGAGTTAATGCAGAGTAGACCTGTTGAACAGACAGAGGAAGAGAAGAACAAAAGAACAATTTGTAGAAGACTAGTTTTACAGAACAAAGAAATATTGGTAAGAATTGATTTATCTGCATAGTTGGCTGCTTATTTATTCATTTAATATTTTAGGGAGGTTGGGAGGTTCTCGGGAGGATTGTTGTCCTCATAGGTTCAAGTGGGAGCTTGAACACAAGAAGTTGTAGCTTCCATCTGATTGCAACCAGAGAAACCAGGGTGGTAGGGTGGTGCAAGGGAGAACAAGTGTTCTCTGTTATACAGGTTGGAGCCTATGTAACTGGGAGTTGGTGCTTCCATCCAGTTGGTGCTTGAACATATAGGGAGTTGGTGCTTCCTTCTAGTGGGTGCTAGAGAAACCAGGGAGTTGGTGTTTCCTTCTAGTGGGTGCTAGAGAAACCAGAGAGTTGGTTCTCTCAAACAAGTTGCAGCTTGTAAAAATAGAGGTAGCAACCTCACATTAAGTTGGTGCTCAATTAAAGATGATGTACAGAACTTAAAAGACTGCCTATCATTTCGAAGAAGAAGAGGTTTTCTCCCTTTATGGGTTTCCTCGTGAAAGTCTGTCTCTGTGTATACCTTATGTGTGATTGATTCTTTTTACTTTTACTATCCATATGCTGTATAATGTTGATGATCACTTGAAGAAAGATTAAGAATGTTTTAACAGACTTATAATTGTTTAAGCTCAAAGGCAACTGATTCACCCCCCCCCCCTCTCAGTT
>ML781293.1:681840-720435 GCA_009831015.1 Picea engelmannii
GGAGAACTGTCATATTTTCTTGGCTTACAAGTAAAACAAAGCTCTGCAGGAATTTTTATTTCTCAAGAAAAATATTTGAGAGAAATGTTGAAGAAATTTCAGATGGAAGATTCTTCTACAGTTAGCAAACCTATGGTGGTTGGTTACAAGCTGAGTAAAGATGATATCTCACCTGATGTTGATCAAAGGACATATCACTCCATGATAGGCAGTCTTTTGTACATCACAGCATCCCGTCCTGATATAATGCAAGATGTTTGAATGGTAGGTCGTTTTCAGTCTACTCCTAAACAAAGTCATTTGGTAGCTGTCAAAAGGATATTTAAATACTTGAAGGGAACAATGACTTATGGTCTGTGGTATCCTAGAAATCAGAATTTCCAGTTAACTGCTTATTCAGATGCAGACTGGGCAAACTGTTGATGAGAGAAAAAGCACCAGTGGAGGAGCATTCTTTCTGGGTGACTCATTAGTTGCATGGCTTAGTAAAAAGAAAGGATCCATTTCATTATCCACTACAAAGGAAAAATACATTGTTGTTGCTACCTGCTGCACACAAATCTTATCGATGATACAAAATCTTGCGGATCTGAAGGTAACTTACACTGATCCTATTCCAATTCATTGTGATAATACCAATGCCATTAGTGTCTCTAAGAATCCTTTTCTTCATTCCAAGACCAAACATATTCCAATAAAGTACCATTTTCTTAGAGAACAAGTTACAAACAGAATTGTTCAACTGAATTATATACCTTCTATAGAACAGATTGCTGATATATTTACTAAACCATTAGTAGCGACCCCTTTTGAATATCTTCGTCAAAATTTGGGGGTTATAATCTCTTGCATCTAATTTGTTCATCTGGTCAGGGGGAGTACTTTCTGAATATTTGGTGTATTTCCAAGATGCTTATAGTTGATAGGGGGAGTATGTTTTGCAACAAATCATGGGAAGAATGTTTCTTCTTTGAAATTGATGTCAAAGGGGGAGAAAAGAGTTTAGGAGAGGAGATCCGAATGCATGTGGGTGCTTGTTTTTCCATCAATGCCAAAGAGGGAGATTGTTGGCAAATATTAAACTGACAACGAATGGCAAATATTTAACAGACAATGAATGCTTGTCATTGATGGCAAGTACAAAAATGAAGATGGCATGAGTATAGGAAGTTTGTAATCAATAGGAAAATAGAAGATAAGTCTAGGAAGATCGAATGATTGAAGGAAAAAAAACGTTAATAGAATGATCGAAGGCCCATAAAGTTCGAGAAGCATTTATGATCGTTGGATCTCATTCAAAATTCCCGAAAGAACGAGGGCCGTCAGATCAAAATATAGACAAGAAGAGTGCTAAAGAGGAGGACAGATCTCAGACGTTAGATCCAAGTGCAGGACCCGACCATCATTGGATAAAGGAGAACTTGCACGCCTTTTAAAGTACAACAAGGAGAAGCAGGCACACAAAATGTTGAAATCCTGACAACCGTCCATCTCAGGGGGTTATGTGGACCATTGATCCGACTCCCTTTTGAAGTTTCACGAATTGGGAGTTGGAGGCATCAAGAACATTCACTTCAAGAATTGCAAAATCACGATATGAAAAATCACGATTTAATCGCAGCCATTGAATCGAGATCAGATCTGGACCGTTGATCCGACCCCATGTCGGAGTTTCGTGAATCGAGACTTTGAAGTGACAAAAACACTGGACATCAAGGATGTTGAAATCGTGATATGCGAAATTGCGATTTAATCGCAGCCGTTGAATAGAGATCAGATCTGGACCGTTGATCTAACTCCATATCGGAGTTTCGTGAATCGCGACATGGAGAGGCAAAGAACCCAATGCAAAAAGAATGCCTAAATTGCGATTCAATCGTAGCCATTGAATCAAGATCACATCTAGACCATTGAATCATAGGACATGTGGTAAGTGATCGAAATTTTCTATAACTTGGGGTCAACAGAGCATAGTGTCGAAAATCACGAAATGAGAAATCGCGAAAGTACTTCTTGCATAGGCGCTTGGTTATGACTATAGTCATATTGGGGAAGGAGCTAGTACAAAAAAGTTCTATATCGAAACTTCGAAGATCGAAAAATGAAGTGTCGAGACACTCATCATAGGATTGTCGAAATGCCAAAACCTGATTTAAAGGAAATGAATACAAGATCTCATGAAGCCAATCCAACGATGCAGGTGAACTTGGAATATGATCGGAAGGTTATTGTTCTCTCTCACAGTTAACCCCTCAGTTACGAATCTGTTAGTGAAACAGATTCATGATTGCGAATCTGTTGGCATTTCAGTTGCTCGGACAATTGTCTTTCTTTTGCCTAAGGAAATGCAAAGTGAAACCACCGTGGAGATGTGTATAAAAGAAAATGAGATAGACTGTGGATGGTTGGTTGTTCTGTATGAGAAAAGAATAAAACTGTAAGAAAGGGAAAATCAGAAGGTGTAGAGTGAGATGGAGAATATGCACAGTGTGAGATGAAACTCAGAGAAGAGTAAAAGATGATGAAGAGAAGTTGAAGTAGAGCAGAATGACATAGCGAGTTAATGTAGAGTAGACCTGTTGAACAGACAGAGGAATAGAAGAACAGAAGAACAGTTTGTAGAAGACCAGTTTTATAGAACAAAGAAAGATTGGTAAGAATTGATTTATCTGCATAGTTGATTTCTTATTTATTCATTTAATATTTTAGGGAGGTTGGGAGGTGCTTGGGAGGACTGTTGTCCTCAGAGGTTCAAGTGGGAGCTTGAACAAAAGAAGTTGTAGCTTCCATCTGATTGCAACCAGAGAAACTAGGGTGGCAGGGTGGTGCAAGGGAGAACAAGTGTTCTCTGTTATATAGGTTGGAGCCTATGTAACTGGGAGTTGGTGCTTCCATCCAGTTGGTGCTGGAACATATAGGGAGTTGGTGCTTCCTTCTAGTGGGTGCTAGAGAAACCAGGGAGTTGGTGCTTCCTTCTAGTGGGTGCTAGAGAAACCAGAGAGTTGGTTCTCTCAAACAAGTTGTAGCTTGTAAAAATAGAGGTAGCAGCCTCACATTGAGTTGGTGCTCAATTAAAGATGATGTACAAAACTTAAAAGACTACCTATCATTTCGAAGAAGAAGAGGTTTTATCCCTTTATGGGTTTCCTCGTGAAAATCTGTCTTTGTGTATACCTTATGTGTGATTGATGCTTTTTACTTTTACTGTCCATATGCTGTATAATGTTGATGATCACTTGAAGAAAGATTAAGAATGTTTTAACAGACTTATAATTGTTTAATCTCAAAGACAACTGATTCACCCCCCCTCTCAGTTGTATTAGTAATTTCAACAAAGAATAATATTAAGAAAGAGAAAAGACAGAAAGGTTTTAAGGCACAGTTTTTCAAGAGCAACTCCCAATAAAATCAACAAGGACAACCAACCAAAAATGAGCATAATGCAATAGATTCATTTGGGAAAAGTCGAAGGAAACAACATGTACAGTGTTGGGGATGTGAGGGAAATCACTTATATAGGGACTGTCCTCACAAAGGAGAAAGAATGAGGACTATTTAAAACATTCGGGAAGCTAAAAAAATTGAAGATATGGGAGGAAGCATGTCAAGTATTTATGCACCCTTGGATAACAAGAAAGCAAAATATCAATGCCCCATTTCTGAAGTAGAAGGTAAGATTGATAACCAACCCATAGTAATTTTTATTGATTTTGGGGATAGAAATAGTTACATAAAATCTAACATTGTTGAAATATTTCACTCGCAAAAGAGTAAGCATAAGAAATATTGGTTAGTTCAGTTATCCATAGGGGCTAAGAGAAAGATCAATGAGTTGGTTAAAGATTGTCCAATAGATATGAATGGACTCAACACAAAGGTAGATGTGAACATCATACCATTGGGTTCATATGATTGTGTAATTGGCAAGGATTGGTTTAAAAAACACCATGTTGTCATAGACTGTTACAAAAATATAATTTGTATCGATGAGGATGGACAACAAGGAAATATTCAGGGCATTCTGAAAGTTTTAGTTGTTATAGAAATTTCAGTCAGGAATCTAAAATAGAGTTTTAAGAAGGGATGTCAAATTTTTGTAGCCCATATGGAAGATGCATCTAGGGATAAAGTGGTAAGTAATGAAGACCATCTGGTCTTGATATATTTTGAAGATGTTTTTAGGGAGATCCTAGGGTTTCCACCAAAGAGAGACATTGATTTCTCTATTTATTTGGTGCCCGAAGTTGCCCTAGTGTCCAAGACACCTTATAGAATGGGCACACTAGAGTTTAAACAATTGCATATGCATCATGAATAACTTTTGAACAAGGGGTATATACGCCAAGTGTGTCACCTTGGGAAGCCCTAGTTCTTTTTGTAAAGAAGAAGGATGGAACATTAAGTTTATGTATTGATTTCAGACATCTAAATAAGGTCACCATAAAGAAAAAAAATATCCTTTTCCAAGGATTGATGATTTATTTGATCAAATGAAGGGAGAAAGGATATTTTTCAAGATTGACTTGAGATCATGTTATCATCAGGTGAGGATGAGAAAAGAGGATATTATCTAGACAACATTCAGGAAAAAATATGGGCATTATGAATTTACAGTAGTGTCATTTGGGGTATCAAATGTTGCAACAGTTGTCGTGTGCTTGATGAATGGAGTATTTAGGGAGTACTTGGACAAGTTTGTGATTTTTTTCTTATATGATATTATCATCTACTCAATAACAAAAGAATATCATGAGCAACATTTAAGAATGGTGCTGCAAGTTTTGAGAGAGCATAAATTGTATGCCAAACTAAATAAGTGCATATTTTGTCAAAAGAAGATTCACTATTTGGGGCATATTATTTCAGCAGATGGTATAGTAGTTGATCATGAGAAGATAAAGGCCATTATAGGATGGCCAATTCCAAGAAATGTGATAGAGGTAATATCATTTATGGGTCTTGTTAGTTATTACCAAAGATTCATAAAAGGATTTTCAAAGATTGTAAGCCCAATCACTCTGAAAAAGAAGGGAGTGAAATTTGAATGGACTCCCAAATGTGAGAAAAGTTTTTAGCAATTGAAAGATATTTTGACAAATGCGCCAATATTAAAGATTGCATATCCAGATGACAATTTTGTAGTATGAACTGATGCATGTAAGGAAGGGCTCGATGGAGTCCTCTATCAAAAATATCATGTGGTATGTTATGAGTCCTGGAAGTTAAAAGAGAATGAAAGAAATTATTCTACACATGAATTGGAATTAGCATCCATTTTCCATGCATTAAAAATGTCGAGGGATTACCTAATGGGTAGAATATTTGAGCTAAGTACATACCACTATGGTTTGAAGCATCTATTTGGACAACCAACATTAAATGTCAGAAAAAATAGATGGCTGGAATTTTTGAGAGAATATGAATTTGAAATTAAGCATATGAAAGGCAAGGAAAATTAGGTGGTTGATGCACTTAGTAGAAGAGCTCATGAAACACACATTTAAGTAATTAACATGTTCAACAAAAAATTAAAAGAAAAAATTTAGAGGATGGAAATTCAAACCATCAATATCTAAAAATAAAAGAGGCATTATAGCAAAGAATTCTACAACACATATTTAATTACTATGAGTTGAAAGAGGATGGAATACTCATGTATAAAGGAAAACTATATGTGCCAAATACAACAAAGCTAAAAGATATAGTTTTGAGGGAAAAGAACAATGTGTGATATGTTGGACACCTAGGATATTAGTAGACAATTGCAATTGCAAGAAGCCAATACCTTTGGCCAGGAATGAACAAAGAAGTGGCTAATTACATAGCCATGTGCCTAGAATGTCGAATAGTGAAGAGAGATCATTGACATCCAACGAGGATGCTACAACCATTTCCCATTCTTGAGTGTAAATGGGAAGTGGTTACAATTGATTTCATTACAAAGATTCCCGGAACAGTGAAGCAACATGACTCCATCATGGTGGTGGTGGATAAATTAGCAAAAGATACAAATTTTATTCTCGTGAATACCACACAAAAGGAAAAAAAACGTTGTAGATATTTACATGAAGGAAGTTTTCAGGCTACATAGAGTGCCTAAAGAAATTGCTTCAGATAGAGATCCAAAATTTACATCCAATTTTTGGAAAGGTTAATTCAAAGGTTTTGGAACAAATTTAAATCTCAGTACAACCTATCACCTAGAGTCAGATGGGAAGATGAAGAGGAATAACAGAAACATTGAATACATGCTCAAAAATGTATGTGATGGACCAAACATCAAAGTGGGAAGATTATATTCACTTAGCATAGTTTTCTTACAATAATGGGTATCAAGCCTCATTAAAAATGAGCCCTTCTGAAGCATTGTATTGAAGAATGTGTAACACACCGATGATTTGGGATAACCTGACAGACAAAGCAATCATCGGGCCATATTTGTTAAGGGAAATGGAAGAGAATATGGAAAATATCAAGAAGAATTTAAACGTTTCTGAGGATAGGAAGAAAAGTTATGTAGACAAGAATTTTTTTTTTAGATATTTTAAAGTGGGAAAACATGTTTTCCTAAAAGTGAAAGAGAAAAGAAGTTTGATAAGATTGGGTCATTTCTCAAAATTGGCAATATGATATTGTGGGCCATTCCAAATATTAGAAAAAATAGGTTCAGTTGCATACATCCTAGAATTGTTTGCATCCATGAGAATGCATACTTGCATAATTTTTTTCATGTATAATTATTAAATAAATATGTGTCTGACCCTAACCACATAATCTATTGGATTGTTATCCAAGTGGAAAACAAATGTGATTTATGGGTGGAACCAGTACACATCTTGGACTGAAAAGTAAAAGTTCTCAGGAAAAAATCCATAGGGATTGTAAAGGTAAATTGACCCTATTACGGTCCTGAAGATGTAACATGGCATCATGAAGAAACAATGTGGGAGGAATACCCACAAAGTTTTTTCAATTTTGAAGAAGATGGAAAATAAAAATGCAAGACTCAATTTTTGGGTTTCTAGGTTCCAAAACCATATCTTAGAATTCTTCTTCACCTACGCAGATATCCCCGATAAAAAAATGGTGTAGCCTGATGGATTGAAGGAAGATAATGGGGAACATTCCTTGGGTCATCAAGTTGAGAAGAACGAGAAATTATGGTTGGGACTGTTATTGGAGAGTAAACAAATTGCAGAAGTTTATTTTTTGAATATTATGATGTAAATTTGTATACGTATTTTGGCATTGTGTTGTGCATCGAGGATGATGCAAAATTGTATGGGATGAGGAATGTGAAAACCCCACTATAATCCCCATTTTAATTAATTCATAATGTAGATATGAATATGGCTATGTCAAAGTGATGTAAAATGCAGAATGCATTTTCTATTTTTAAATAAAAATAATGTGATACCAACTATTGGGAATATGAAAACATATTGGGGATGATTAATACTCAAGAGAGAGGGATTTCCTAGGGAGTGTCTAAGAGGGGCCTAAGGGGAAAATGCCTTATGGATATTAAGTCAAACCCATAATTTTGAATTTTATTATCATTTGAGGAAACCATGTATTTTCTATTTGAGTGTATGAGATCCCAATCATTGAATACCTTTCAGGGGGTGTGTGTAGAAGTCACTTCCATAGTTATTGGAATCATGGCACTAGAAAACAATCAACATTGGCCAGAGTGATAAGTCAACTCTCTTGGGAAAATACAGGAAATTTGTAGGGGAGAATAGGAATTTTTTTCACATTCATTTGGGGCGTGAACAACAAGCAAAGAGAAAGGAAAAAGAGCACCATATCTAGAGTAGAGAGGTAGGATGAATTATAGAGCATGCTAGAGCATTTTTGGAGCATTATGGAGTTAAAACATGAAGAACCAGCTTGTCAGTGTTGTGGCCGCAACAACCCCATTTACTTTTTCTTTTACAAACAAAAGGAAACATGCCCCCTACTAAAATTTCAAACCTATTTCGTAATCCTTCACTACTTGAGCCTAATGCTATTTCCTTTCCTACTTTGAGGGAGTTGGGTTTTGGTCTTGATTGATGATTGTTTTTATGGATATTTATTACCTCTTTTGATATCACAATTCCAAATGTGTTGGTTATTGATATATCCTATCTGAGTTTGTATTGAGTGACCCAAGGTTCATGTATGTTTGGAGTTCCAACAAATCCTCTAAAACTATTGGCCCTCCTAGTAAACTAGAAGGCAACGCAATGCACAGGGTGCACTACACCGTCTCACTTGAGATAGTCCTAATGGGTGGCTGTAATACTCATGTGTTTGCATACTAGGATTAAGTGGGAGATCTAAGAACTATATGTTGAGAGTTCTACTATAACTTATTAACTAAATACACTGTTATTACGAATACACAGGAAATATAATAACTCATTCATTAGCATATCAATATTGACTAAAGACAATAAAGAAATACATGCATTCAATCACATAACATAGATGTTACCGTGGTTCACCCCCCAACCCTTGGGATACATCCACAAAGATATAACTCTTATCTCTTTTATTATAGTCATTTTGTCACTACAATGTTGCGTGCTTTACAACTCTTCTCAGTCAAGTTAAGATCTATTATGAGGTGGACTAGATCACACCAGGCTCCTTAGCCTGTGATCTAAACCTCAATATCTACCCTCCTCAGTCCTCTCTATCTCAACAAATTACAAAATTAGGTCATATACCAAAATAATACATGATATTCATTTATGTATGTTCTCTTTTCTTATGAGCCAACTCTCTATCAATCAAATACTAATACCTAGCACCTTTTCTATGAGACCTAAGTGTCTATATTTATACATTAACATCTCTTCAACCATTAAAATACGTTGCAAAATCCATAACCCTAACATCGTTAGCTCTTCCAGGCATGTGTGTGTGCTACTCTTCCTTCTAGTTGTCGCTTTCCTTGTGCATGCCTTCTTTCCCAAAATCGCCTTTCCTTCCACTTTGGCCTGCTTCCAACATGCCCCCAACACTAACATGTGGCTCATCCCGAGACACCTAACCTTTGTACATTGCATCGATCTCCCTGGTGATCGCTTGGAACTTCTCCTTGAGCTTTGTTGCTTGTGTTTAAGCCTGCGTGGTCTTTTACTTGAGCGCATATATTGTTTGGACTGTGATCTCGTCACTAATCAACCCTACGCACTCTACCTATGTCTGTGCCATATATTTCTTGGCTTCCTCTACTTGTGCAATGAATTCTGATACATTTTCTTGAAGTGGTTCCATTTGAGCCTAACGCTCCTTTTTATGCATTTGTGTAGTGGTGAGTTATGCTTGTAGTTTCTTCATATCCTGTGCCCCTTTGACCTGCTCTGTGATGGAAATTGTATTCTTCCTCTGCTTGAGGTCCTAGATAGCTGCACTTATCCTTTCTTCTTCCATGTCCCACTGTTGTACTTGTTGATCCTCTTCCATCTTTTTCCATAGCTGTGTTGCCTTATCGAACAAGTTTGTTTCTTCGCTAACCTATCGCTCTATCTCTTGTAGCTTCTCTACAGTCTCCTGCTTCCTTTGCTTCCTTACCTTTGGTGGAGTGGTGGGTGTGAGTTGCTCACAGAGATTCTCGATCTACTTATGATATTGATCGATTGCTTGCACAATCTGATCAATATTCTCTGTTGTTGTGAGTTCATCCCTCTACGCGGTATTTGGAATCTTCTTATAAGTTCGAGCCACTTTTTGTTCCAATCCATTCACGCGCTCCCTCTCTTCTTGGGTCTCAAGTTTTTCCTACTCATATAGCAATTCCATCGTGTCCCGCTTCTCCTTTTCCTATTGTAATTCGGCTAAGTCTGTGCGTGCACAAGACTATACCTCTTGGGTAATGCTAACCTGTAATTTGTGAAGAGATTTGGATGGTATTCATGGCAATACCACTTGGAGTTGAGCTAAGTTGTTTAGGGGTGTCTTGCCCAAGATCTCTCCCATGCACAACATGTTGGGTGTAATGTTGAATTTCATGTTCGATTGCAGTATTGTGTGGATTGTATATCACTCAACTTCTTCCGGTGCTTCTCCTATCTGTGATGTTGATGGCCCTGTTCCTATGCTGCTTACTGTTGCTTTCACTTCTCTAATCTACTTGAGGAACTGTTGCATGTCTGCCAACTCCTCTTGAATTTTGTCCCCGTGGTGTGCAACATTGTCAAAATCCTCAGATATACAATCCTGAACCATTTGGTCTATCATTTCTGCATCATCCTCCATGATCATGTATTCTGGAGGTGTTCTTTGCACCTTCATTTTCTCGCACACACCTCCTATCTGAGTAGTTGGCCTCTTAGTCAAGCCCGGTTCTTGTGGATTGGGACTTGGTGTCATCCTCTGTGTTTCCTTAGCCTGTTCCTTTTGTTCTTGGGCTGGCTATGTATTATTCTTCTTCCCCTTCTGGGTCCCCATATTAGTTTTCCCTTCATTCATCTTCTTTGTTTTCGTCTGGGCCTTCCTTCGTTTCTTGAGCACTGGGAATTCCTGAGGTTGTGTTTCTTCCTTCCATGTCTCCTCTTTTGTTGTCTTTGTAGGTATGTCTTGGGTGAGGACTGGAATCTTCCAGTTTTCCTCCCAATCCCTGATAACCATTTCGATGTCTCCCTCCATGATGTAGTAGCACAATTGTAGCCTTGAAGTTGGAGATGTCTCAATAGTGTGTGACATCCTGTGGTGTTATTCTCCAAATGTTGGAGATGGCCTCCTGCAGGTCGCGAAGGTATCCTTCGAATACAACTGCGCTCATATTTATGTGCTTGGCATCTGATGTGGCGCTAAGTGATAAATACCTCACTCTGCGATTCAGCTTGGGTCTGGTGGTAAAAAATGTGTAATATGGTTCCTTCCATCCCATGATGGATATCAAAATGAGTATCCATGACTAATGAAATTATGTTCCTAGATCTTTCGCATCCTTGTAGTCATCCAGAAAAAAATTCAATAGATAGGGGGCACAACTAACTCTGGTTCCCTCGACACATTGTGCTGCAACTACAACGACCCTCGCTAAGACTTCCTCCTTGCGACATTTTCTTAGCATCTTGCAAGCCAAGATTTTTTTGACCATTTTTGTTGCGACATCATTGATCCTCTTGATGATGATCCCTCGCATCCCCCTGTCAGTGTCGTATTTATTTTTCATCTCTTTCACGAGTGCTTTCTCCTTTGTTTTGTCGTCGAGAAATTGCACTGGATCCATGCCTCGAGATGGCAACCCTATGATAAGTGCAATGATATCTATGTCTATCGAGACAAGATTTTCCAACCATATATCCCCACCATGCCTGACTACCATCAGTTGTTTGAAGCAACTATTTGTGTACCATCCTTTGCCAAAGTGTGGTAGCTCCAGTAGACCTAAAACACCCATTTTCTTCAATCGTACTACCCACTGGAGTGGTTCATAAATAGGTTTCCTTAATGGATCCAGACCCACAGTCTATAGGTAGACTCTCTTTGCAAACTCTGGGAACTTGTATGTATCCATTACATTGTGGTACAAGTATTTTAACTTCTCAAAAAAACCTAGCAACTTTGCTTTCACCTGTACCCCATCTAGTATACACAGCAAAAAAATGGTTGCAATGGGTTGCTTCCGTGGTGACCTAGGTACCTTCTTCTTATTCTTTTTCAGTAGCGGATGACTCGAGGTTCCATCCTCTGGTGGTCGTACTTCGACAAACCGTTCTGTCCAGCCTGTGACATCTTCCACTATTCCTTCCCATGGTTGGTCTAACACAATTGTTTGAGATTCGTCTGGCTCGATTGCTTTTTCTTGATTTGTCATCATCCCATTGACTCTTGGAGCTCCTTTAGTTTTCTCTGGTTGTGCCTCCTTCAGGGTTCATGTTCCCTGGTTTTGTTGCTCCTGTTCTTCTGTCGAAATATCCACATTCATGCCCTCCAGTGCTAGCCGTTGGATTTCTTCTACCACAGTTGTGGGGTTTATTGGTATCATATCTGGTGAGGGGATTTTTTCGACATTAACGATATCTAGTGGCTATTGTTCACTTTCCTACGATTGTACCTGTGACCTGGTTCTAACTCTAGAGTGTCGGGCAGTCTGGGTTGACTCTTCTTGTTTTGGTCATTCCATGGTGGTGAATTTCGATCCCTCGTTGAGTTCAATGGGATCTGAATCCTCTGTGAGCTTCTCTTTTTTCTTTGTATGCACTCTCACTCTCTGTTTATTTTCCAGCCTCACAATAAACTGTTTTCTCCCACGTCTATGATTTATATGGGAATTGTATGAAGCTTGTCGAAGACGCTAATTTTATTATGGATTCAATTAACCTCCAGTTCCTTTGTACTTTCCATTACTCTCCCTTTCCATCTCCAGTTGGCGCGATTAATAAGGCGTTCCGTCGGTCCTTCCTGACATTCAATTCCACATCACTTCGTCATTTTGTACTACTTTTGTCATCTTTAATTTTCCCACTTGTTTCCATTGTGACCTGGCCATTGGATTTTTCCTCGTCGATGGGGTCTTCCGTTTAATACAACTATCCTAAATTATTTAAATTTATGGAGCCACCCACTAGTTGGAATGTCAAATCACTAAAGACAATCTTCAAAATGTCAGGTCTCGAGGTTTTGCAGACCTAACAGTCCAACATGTAATGAATCTCAATGTCCTGACATGCGAAATCGCTAAACTGCGATAAGTTTCAAGCCATGTTAATTAAAGCATTAAAATCGATTAATACAAATTAATCACATCGCGACTTCGTGATTCGAGGATCCATGCCTCGAGCAATCACTAAAGTCCTGATATACGAAATTGTGAAACTAGCTTTTATTAAACTAGGTTAATTAAATGATTAATAATGATTAATGATAATTAAATCATATCACAGTTTCTCATTTCAGGGATCCTATATTGAAACGACAACTTGAAATCCTGATACCCTAAGTCATGGAACCCTTAATTAATCACGATTAATTAAAGGTTAAACTCAATTAATATCAATTGATCAAATCACGATCTCGTGATTCAGGGATCACAACTTGAAATGAACAGGATCACTCAGGATTCCAAACTCCGAAATGGATTAAGGTTAAACAAAATTAATTAATAGGATAAAACTTGATTTATTAACACCTTAAACAGTCTTATGTCGAGTAAAGTTTATGTTGGTTTGAAATACAGGTAAATTCAAATGATCTCTATGCTTTCCCAGATCATGAAATATTGACCATTAATGACATTAATAGTTGATTTATGGAAATAATTTCAAATAAGATCCTACTTTATTGCCCAAATCTTTTGAATAAAGGAATTAAGCACGTTTTCAAAAAAGGTCTACGCAGATTGATACGTTTAAGGCAAAGAAGATTTTTCATTTTCTGAATTACATTCTCGTTTTCGTAGAGCTTGCTTAACGAGATACTTAGCCTTGTGTGTTTTCTATGACAAATAACAAGTTTTTTTTTTAGGACTGTTACCATGCTTCCACGAAAAGCAGCTAAAGCGACTAGTGAGAGTTCAGGCCAGAGTTCAAAGGTTATCTCCGACACCTCACCCATAAATATAAACACAGATAAAACCTGGACGAATGTATGCAACATCCTACAATACGAACCAGTAAACTTCCCTAATGATTTGAGCTACAATGAAAAGGAAGCCTTATCTACAAAATACAATACTATCACTCAGGAAGAGATGCATAAGGTAGCAACAAGGTTGAGTCTTTTACCCTACAATGAAATGATTAAATGGGCACTGGATCATGTGGATATCGCAACTATAACTATTTTCAATTTTCATAAGGTAGTTGTTGGGTCATTTCGGTCGAAACACATACATGTGATGTATAAACTATCTTCGACATAAAACTTTATTTACAATGTTAGTTTTATAGAGAATTTTAGCAAGAAGGAGTGTGATCAATATGGAAATAATATTTCCGACTTGATTAAGGATTGGTGCTCACACCCTAAAAAGTTCAAAGCCGATTCTCATGGCATATACTCAATCTCATCGCTAGAACCACAGTTCATGTATATAGCCATGATGATGTGCAGAATTTATGGAAAAGAGAACACAACCCATTTCTTTCTACCATGGGTACCCATTATACACACAGTGGTGGAAGGCTATTCTTTTGACTGGGCCAAGATATTGTTAGACAATCTAACTAGTGAAATTATAGAATACCAGGAAAAGAAATCCAAGGGACAATCATATTCATTTTACATGTCATCTTATATCATGGACGCTATCTGTTTCATGACACCTTTCCCACTAATTGGCTAGTGATGGACTCCAGATAGTGCATAACCAATTCATATTTATCATTTGAAACTATGGGAATACAAGGGGAAGGACTTCTTTTATGAAATCTATAATTGGGTAGCGGTGCCGATGCACATTGCTATTTTTGGTCACCCACCTCCTATAATTTCAGATACAGTTGTGGCCAACTTGGATAAAGTGGAAGATTGGTATATCAAGGATCACTTCTCTTACATTAGAGTTTTCAGTTGTTCAGTTCCCCCATATGATTTACTGCAATTTTTACTAGACTGACTGGTGTGCCGCGAGGTCACACGACAGACTGTACTCGATGGGATTAGAAAATAACTCATAGGAGTACAAAAAAAGCTATGGACATATTTTCCTTTACACATCAGTGCATTTTCTTTATTGGATTTCAGCCATTCCAAGGTGGAGGTAGTAGCCTTAGAAGAAATAAAGTTGGTAAGCATTGAATTCAAGAAGCACGACATGCAAAAGGTCGTGAGTAACCACATGGATAGTTGCAGTTTGAAAAGGTATGGGCATGAGAATTATCCTCAAGACGATATTTTCTGAGGAGTGAGATCTTATCCGGAGGTCTTAAGTCGAGTTCGAGATTTGCCACTCAAAAGAATGATTAAATTCTACATATTTCAGAGGAATCAAAGAAGTAGCCTCCCTAAAGTGTTACAAGGGGGAGTCTCAACATCTGTAGATACACAACAAACATAGACCCAAAATCCAGAAGTCGAAAGCTCTAGCAAACAAGAAGCCCCGAAAAACCCAGAAAAGTATGAGATCTCGACTCAGAAAAAGGATATCCCAATGAAAGAGGTATCTGATGACCAGAACAAAAGTCAACCAGAGACGTTAATAAATCAAGGAGAATATAGGCCACTGTCTTCACTGGATAAATAAACTATAGATGGAACCGGAAAAGAGTTATATACATAAATCGACAACCCCACTCAAGTTGTCACGCCATTGCAATTCACCATAGGAAACCCTAATGCATAGATAATACTCATAGGAGATATCCCACCTATCTCTATTGACGAGATACCTCCCTCCAATTTATTTTTCAGTAAGAAAAGGAAAGTTGTGGTGAAGAAATAAATGCACCAAAAAGAGGGTGCAACGGTCAAAAAACACAAAGTATTATTGGATGGACAGAATTTGGAAGATGAAGATTTTTCTATAGAGGTAGTTGGCTCTTTGGTAGCTTTTGCAATAGCTAACCTATTCTCAGTCGATAATCTGAAAGAAATATTGAAGCAAAGGAATCAGATGATAAGTCAGTTGCAGAATCAAATAAGGAATACATAAAAGAATGTCAGAGAAGAAGTCAATAAAGGACTGGAACAGGCTAGAGCTAGTGATAAACAAGAAAAACAACTTCTCAATTACAGTCTTGATGTGATGCATAAGAATATGTAAGTGAGAGAAAAATAAACTATCCAAAAAGATAAGTCGATAAAGAAACTACAAGACAAGATCAGTTCCACTGAGAAAATGGTTGTGGATATAACACGGTTTCAATCTCAAGCGTTGGAGGTGCTAAGGAAACTAGAAATAGCTCAACAAAGCCTACTCTCTAAAGTAAAAATCTTCCAAAATCATTCTCAGGTGATGGATGAAGCATTAAGTAATATTGTTTTAAGAGAGAGAGAGGCTATCATTGCCCAAATAACTACCTTCCAAGAAGCGGTTATATCATCAACAAAAGAAGGAAGATCTATGGCATCCAGGTTGTCCATTTCAGAGAAAACCAGAGGTGATATTATACTAAAGACATGGGAGTCAAACATATTCAAAGGTAGGAAAATGGCTAAGGAATTGAAAGAATATTGTGAAGATGTTTTTTGTTCACTTAATAAAAAATTATTAGGCTTTGATAAAGAAGATAGTTCTGGGACACTGGGTCAAATTAATGTAGCCAAACATCAGCTTGACATTAAAAAAAATATGGAAGAAGCCCAAGATGAAATATCCCAGATAAAATAGGTCGATATTGCCCAAATAGATAGATGGCTAGTGAAGCCTAATCTACAACTACAATTTATTATTTTAGAGGATAGACGAATAGAAGAGAGATTGCCTCAATTGGAAAATAAGTTATACATTTTTTAGGCTAATAATTTAATAGGGTCTTCCGGGTTGGTAGCTGAATTTGTGGGCAGGTGCATCAAATGTATTGAATAGTGAAAAGATAGTACCTCTGGGAAGAAATGAATACAATTTGTGTACATTTTCTATTTTGGAACTAGAAGACATGAAAGGAAAACGTTCATAGCAGCATAACGAGAAGATAAAAAAGATTGCAAATGAAACAGTTCAGTTTCCATATTTTGTAATTTTAATTATTCTGAATATAGAGGAATTCCAACCGTTTGAGGTTGAGAAATTTTGTATAAATGCATGTTCTAAAGAATAAACAAAGGTTGCTTCTTGCTGGTTGTAATTGAGAAAAATCTCCTCATCGATTATTAATACAAGTGTAGACCAGAGATTCGACATTTCATCTAGTTTGTGTTATGTGTTCTTCTGTCTTTCCACATTCCATCATTCTTTATATACTTCCTTGATGAATGCCCAAACACAATTTATTACAATATCTATTGTGGTTATATTTCATTCAGTTATCTGATAACAAACAAATTTTCCTCTGTATTGGCTATCAACAAATACAAGACATGTGAGCTAATTAGATTACTATATTTTATGCTTCATTAAAGGTTATATTATCTATTTTCTTCTCCTATAACGAAGTAAGATTCTTCTGTATTGGATGCCTTTCTTTGTCTATTAGCTTTATTTTTTTCTCTCATTACATCCAATATTTTCAAATTTAACTCAGACACAAAAAATGACCTCTGAGCTGTTATACTATTAATTCAATTTAAAGAATTTTTCTCACATAACTGAGATAGAAAAAACAAACTTTTAAACTTTCCCTATTTCTTGATGCCTGACATTGTTCTTTGAGCCTTAAGTGTAAACTCAAGAACATATTTTTTGCATCGTTGTTGAGGAAGGAGAAACAAAATTATTTTTCCCTGGGAGAATGACATTGGTAAGTTTCTCTCTTTGATAGTGAACAAATATTGAATACATTATAAGGCTTAATTTTTTATTTTTCACTTGGCGACTCCATAATTAATAAATTTTCATTCGGTCAAAGGAATGCCAGAAAAAACCTTGATGATAGGTAGACCATGCTTGTTTTCAACCCTGAAAAATTTTTAAAACCAAGGGGATACCTGAAGAAAACCACTGCGTCCACCAGTAAAGTTTACCAACCTAAACCCACATAGTATAATGCTAAGGTTCCACTTGAAACGTTAAATCCATGAGAATTTTCCACCCAAAATCCATTTCAGAGAAACGTCAGTTGATAGAATTGAAGCCGAAATCATAAACCCCAACTTGGTTTTATCCGAGATAAAGGATGAAACTGATTCGACTACCCCTTTTGATAATAAAGGTAAAGGGCTCATCTCGATACCTTCTTCGATTGATATTCCATCAGTTCCTAAAGTAAATATTCCAACTTCCCTAAGTATTGAAGAATATATCTTACACTCTGATTTGACTCCCGTTGGTTCTCTCGTTTATATATCCTGCAAATCTGAAGAACCTAGTCCTCATCTCTTATTTCCCTACTTTCCAGTTTTTTTGTCTCCTGATGGTCAGTTCCTGGAACCTCTTTCATGTCATCCCAAAGTAACCAAAAGGTCACTACACATATTTGAAAACCCCCTCTACAATCTCCAAGTCTCATCCCCTAGATTACCAATGGTTGCTGCCGATGGAGGTGGTTCTAGAGGTGGCGAAGGTGGAGAAGGACATGGTGCGGGAGGAGGAGAAGGAGGAAGGTGTCAAGGGCCACCCCCACCTCCTATCATATTCTCTAAAGTAGCTGCTAGATATGCTCCTTTGGTCCTCCCAGTTCCCCTCCACGAATTACCTGAAAACTATATGAAAAATTTTAAAAAGTTCACAAGAGAGGGAGACCTAACCACGATTGGACATATAAATTTATTTGATCAATTCATCAATATCCTTGGCCTCGCGCATGAAGACGTCTATTCAATTCTCCTGGTTCAAAACTTCGAAGGAAAGGTGAGAACCTAGTTCCGAGGACTACCGAGAGGTTCAATAGGATCATATGACCAGTTAGAAAGTGTCTTTCTCAGACAATGGGGAGAAATAAAAGATCACCTTTATTATTTAACCGAGTTTGGATCTTTAAGAAAGAAAAATTCAGAAACAGCTCTTGAATTCACACAAAGATTGAATAAATTATATAACAAGATCCCAGCTGAGGTTAAACCTTCCCAACCTGCAACAAAAGTAACTTTTGTTGGGGCTTTTGAGCCCGATTTTTCTCTATTATTGAGAGAAAGGAGAGTTTCTGACCTTACTAGGATGCAAGTCGATGCTGTAGAGATTGAGTCAAATATGATGGCATTGGGAAAGTTAAAAACTAAATTCGAAATGGCAAATAAAGAGACTATATGATTTAGAGAACAAGCAGGACCTTCTGGATATGGGAGGTCCTTGGAAGACAAGATGGATGATATGGAAAAAATAATTAAAGAATTATCAAACAAAATTTAGAAGATGGAACTTGATCAATCTAAAGCAGATCAATTCACTAGAAAAGATTTCATGAGGAACCCTAACTCCCAAATACAACAAAGACCAATTAAAAATGAAGATCAAAAGATTCAGACGCCCTTTAAAAATGAAAATTTTATAGGAGGAGACGACATACAAGAGTTAGAGGAGTTAGAGGAATATATGAATAATACTGGCGATGACTTCCAACAACCTCATCTGACAAGACAAGATTATGAAAGGTCTTTAAATTCAGAATACCGGTCTAATAATGATGATAGCATAAATATCACAGAAGATTTTTCTTATCAAGGAATCGTCGATAGTATAATGGTCGAGATCCAACAAAAGTATAATTTGAGGCATAGAAATAGAAATATTAAAACTACCCAACCGAAGAGAATCTTTTCAAGAGGGGAAGAAGACGAGGTAGCTCCCAAAGTTGTTGAAAGACAGACCATTAAAACAAAGACCGTTCACACAGTCTGCCAAGAAAAAAACAACTGAAACACCAGCTGCTAATACAAGAACATTGGAAATACACACGTCTAAAACATATATTGTCAAAACAAAAACATCTGAAACACAGACTGCAGAAGCAAAAACAGCTGAAACAAAAGAAACACATACCAATAAATCATAAAGAAGGGAGATAGAGACCCAAACCAGAGAAGATGATAAAGCAGAAGAAAATTTCAGTATAGAAAATGAGATTAATAAGATAAAGATTCCTGTACCTTTGTTTGAATTGGAAAAGAACCCTACATACAGAAAACAAATTGCCAAAATGACAAATTTTTCAGATATTCAAAGTCAGGCCGACGATATAAATCTAGAAGATGATAAACCAGATATAGTGTTTGGTCTGTGTTTTAAAGGTACCAAAGATTATGTCTCTCCTTTCTACATTACACTAACTGTGCATGATCATCTGCTCCATAATTGCATGTTGGATTCTGGAGCCTCCCACAATGTGATTCCTAAAGCTATCATGGATAGACTTGGTCTCAAAATTATCAAACCATATGGAGTTCTTTATTCTTTTGATTCGAGAAAAGTTAAATGTTTGGGTATGATTAAATATTTAGTGGTTAATCTTGCACAAATTCTTGTAAAAAGTGTTATGATGGATGTGGTTGTTGTTGATATCCCTCCGAAGTATGGTATGTTTTTATCCAAGTCTTGGGGTGCTAATCTTGGAGGATCCCTTCAACTCGACATGACATATGCTACAATCCTGATCTTTGGTGGATAGTTCACCTACCTATACAGAGAAACAAGGCTTGCATATATAGTAAGTGATCCATTGAATCCGAATAATTACCCTATGTATGTCACAGATCAGAATTTAGGAAATTGTATACTATTGATTGATGATGATTTAGAAGAATGTATAGAAGAAAATTATACAAAAAGAGAAAAAATTGAAAAAACAAATGAAAATGTAAATAAGATTGGAGTTTGGAAAATGTATTTCGATGGTGCTTCATCATGTGAAGGAGCAGGAGTTGGAGTGCTATTTGTGGAACCTGGGGATGATTTTATTATTCCCTTCTCTTATAGATTACAATGGGATATCGGTTACACCAATAATGTATGCGAATATGAATCCATGGTCTTGGAATTAGAGGCTACCAGGAAGCTGAAAATTCAAAACCTGATTGTTTATGGTCACACAGAATTGATCTTAAAGAAGATAAAGCAGGAGTACCAGGCCAAAAACCCAAGGTTAAGATCCTACAAAAATTGTGCCTGGGATCTGATTGAGAACCTTTTCTCATTGTTTAATATCCACCACATTCCTAGAGTTGAAAATCAACAGCCGAATTCCTTGGCCAAAGACGCTATGACTTTTGTACCTTCTACTATACTCAAACTAAATTATCATATAGAAATGAGGCACATACCATCAATACCAAAAAATATACAACACTGGAAGGTATTCGAAGATGATGAGAAAATCAAAAAATTATTAGAAATGGTGGATGAATTTGCTGAAACCCATATTGATTAGGAAAATCAGAATGATCCTGTCTAGATTATGCAGGAAGGTGAAGATCCTTGGGAGTTTAGAGATAATATCGCAGATCACCGCATGTTGGTACTAAAAAATAATCATATCCCTAAGGGTCCAATTCCTCTGGAGAGATTATTCGATCGTGACGACATTCCCTTAAAGTCTACTTACAACCTCATCCTGAAGAGGTTGAAGACTATGATATAGGCACCAAGGAATCTCCTAAGCTAGTAAAAGTATCTAAATACCTTCCCCCTGAAGTAAAAAGAAAATATGTCGAATTGCTCAAAAAGCACAAGGGCGTTTTTTCCTAATCCTATGATGAATTAATAACTTATGATACCACTGTAATTGAACACAAGATTCCTCTGGAGCAGGCTGTTAACCAATTCAGGCAGAAGCTCAAACAGATAAATCCCATACTACTTCCTGTAATAGAAAAGGAGGTAAAGAAACTCATGATGCTAAAATTATTGTTCCAGTCAGATATTCTGAATGGGTATCCAATCTAGTACCGTTAAGAAAGAAAAATGGTGAAATCAGATTGTGTGTACATTTCGTAAATTTAAATAAATCATCCCTCAAAGATAATTATCCATTACCTAAAATGGATCATGTATTGGAAAAAGTGGTTGGGGCAAATAGAATGTCCATGATTGATGGATTTTTGGGCTATAATCAAATTGTGGTCCATGAGGATGATAAAGAAAAAACCGCATTCACCACCCCATAGGGTACCTTTATGTATGACAAAATGTCATTTGGTTTGATGAACACAGGTGCAACTTTCCAACGAGCTATGGACATTGCCTTTTTTTGTGAAAGAGATAAGTTCATTGTCATTTATATTGATGATCTAACTGTATTTTCTAAATCTGATGCAGAACACTTGGTACACCTCAAATAGATGTTTGAGAAATGTCACAAATTCGGTTTGTCTTTAAACCCCAAGAAATCTCACTTTACAAGGAAGGAAGGTAAACTCTTGGGCCATATATTATATTGGGATGGAATTAAAATTGACTTGAAAAGGGTTGAAGCTATAGATACTATCAATATTCCTAGAAATAGAAAAGAGATTCAGTCATTTTTAGGAAAAAATATTTTTTTAGGAAGATTTATCCCAAACTTCGTTGAAATCGTGAAATTCATTATAGATATGATTAAGAAGGACAAGAAGGTTAAATGGATGATCAAAGCCAAAGCGTCATTTGAGTGCATCAAGAAGGTCATAGGTGAAGCACCAGTGCTAGCAAGCCCAACTTATCTAAAAGAATTCCTAATTTTCTCATTCGCATCTGAACACACAATCGCTGTAGTACTCCTACAGAAGAATGAAGAAGGGTTTGAACAACCAATAGCATTCTTCAATAAAAGCCTTAGAGACACAGAGTTGAGATATGATATAATGGAAAAGTAGGCCTATTCAATGGTGAATGCCCTAAAGGATTTCAGGACCTATGTACTACATTCTAAAATAATTTCATACGTACCCACCAGTTCTATTAAAGATATACTGGTTCAACCCAGTAGTGATGGAAGGAGGGGTCAATGGCTTCTAAAATTCAAGAATTTGATCTGGAGGTGAAACCGACAAAGCTCATCAAAGGATAAGGTTTAGCTAAGCTACTAGACAAATCTATTTTCAGAGCACTCAGAATAAATATCCTGCATGAGTGTGAATGATTTCTAGACATAGATGAGTTCGACGATCAAATACCAACAACTCAAATTGAGGAGAAGTTCTCTTCTTCATATTGGTATAAAGATATAGTCTACTACCTTCTAACTCTGCAGTGCCCAGAAAATATTACTCCTTCTAAAGATAGAACGTTAAAGTTGCATGCAGTAAAATATTGTATCATGGATGGCCAAATATATTGGAAGGATCCTCTAAGATTTTTATTGAGTTGTTTGGTAGAATCCGAAATGGAGAGAGTGACAAATGAATTTCACAAAGGAGTTTGTGGAGGTCATCACACATGGAGAGAAATGACCTATAAAATCCTTAGAGCATGATATTATTGGCCTAAATTATTTGTCGATGTGAATGCCAAAGTTAGAGCCTATAATACCTGCCAAATGTTTTCAAGAAAGTAGAAGCTTCCTGCATTACCTTTGGTCCCAGTTAAAAAAGAAGCCCTGTTTTAGAAATGGGGTTTGGATTTTATTGTGTAAATCAATCCACACTCTAGCGTGCAACACAAGTGGATTCTAACTACCACGGATTATTTCACCAAATGGGTAGAAGCCATTTTGACCAGAAATGCTACAAATTTGGTGGTGATAAACTTTTTGGAGGAAAACATTTTATCCAGATTTGGCTGCCCTCAGAAGATAGTTACAGATAATTCCCAAGCATTTAAATTTATGGTGATGGTCAGTTTTTGCCAAGAGTACAATATTGTACTGGGCCATTCCGGAGAGTACTATCCTCAAGGCAATGCATTATCTGAATCATCAAATAAAATCTTGATCACCATAACTAAGAAAGTGTTGAACGAGAATAAGAAAGCCTGGCATGTGCATTTGAAATATGCTTTGTGGGTGAATCGGATAGGCACCAAGAAATCGATCGGGATGTCCCCTTTTCAAATGTTGTACAGAACTAATGTGGTACTACCCATAAACATAACTTTGCCTGTAATGAAACTCTAGAAAGATGAAAAGGAAGAGCCAAATCATGTCACCAAAAGAATAAATCAATTGATTGAAGTCCAACAAAGTAGGGCTGAAGTAGATGAAAGACTTCAGAAGTATTAGGATAACATGAAATTATTGTTTGATCAAAAATCTAAATATAGGGAATTCCTCCCTGGTGACCTGGTTTTAAGGTGGGATGCTAGAAAGTAAGACTTAGGAAAGCACGACAAATTTGACCATATCTGATGTGGACCTTTCAAAGTCACATCTTTTGAAGGGAAGAATTCATTTTTGTTAGAAAATCTGGATGGTAAAATCCTCAACGCCCCTATCAATGGGTGTTACCTTAAGCATTTTATGCAATGATCGGTTTCAAAACTCTCACTGTACATACCAGTTTGTTTTCTTCCTTTTGATTCAAAGTTTTTCACTTTTTCGGTAAGTTTTTACTTTCACTATAAATAAAAATAGATTAGTTGATTTCATAAAAACAAAAATATAAATATAAGTGACACATAGAGTCTTGTTACCCATAAATTCCTGACATTCTTCATGTTATTTTTATGAAGGATACTTGCTAATAGCTGAGAGATTAGAGACAATAGAATCTGACCTTCATATATCAGAACATTGGATCTCGCTCGAAACAGGTGACAAATAAATAGTTTACTTAGGTGAAAATATAAGTGTAAATCTAAGGTATGAAATTTTGCCCTGTTTAAATTTCCAAAGAAATATCATTTAGTATGACAAAAGTCTAATATATAGAAATATTGTCACCTAATCTATATCTAGAGAAATGAAAATTACTTTTTAAAGTTCTTGAGAGTTTCCTCTGGATTAAAAAAAAAAAATGAAATAAACTTGTAATAAAAAGTAAGCAATAAGGAGACCTTAAAGAAAAAGTTTCAAGAATCGAGTGAAAAGTTTGTTTAAAAGCAACCGTGCTTGCAACAGAACATCTGAAACCTTCATTCTTTTCCCCTCGCTCATTTTCAAAGTCATATTTTCATGTGATTCTTGATATCATCCCATGGTCTTCATAGAGAAATAAAAGGTCTCACCTTAACTTTGAAAAATCATAAACAAATTTTCAAAAAACGAGAATAGGTAAAAATTCTTATGATTCCTCTAACTTTAGCTGAAAGAAAAGTATGTCTGGGATAATCCTAACTCTCTTAGCCCTTATAACATGTTTAAACTGATTATTTTCTATCAAGGAAAGTCCCTGGAAAATAAAATCTCTCCGTGAGATCTTCCCTATAAGCAAAGATGTTTTGAAGGTTAGAGGAGGATTAGTCCAGAGTAATCAAAGTGAGTTGACAGACCTTTGTTGTTAAATTATAAACAAATATCATCCTTGATATATTGTATACGAATTGATTGCCCCCACTTCATGTTTTAAAAATATAAGGCATATGGTGAAAGGAAATTCATAAAATGATTGCCCCCATCTAGTCCAAAAGAGATGATGAAAGTAAATTCATAAAATGATTGCCCTCATCTCAACATTTAAGTGTGAAATTTCCAATTGAAGTGGTGAAAGGAAATTCAATATGGGAAATTAGATAACTTCACCGGGGTACTAAATAGGCTCGTTGACAATGAAGCAATGTCTACGATATCTGCAAGGCTGTCATACATGAATTATAATGTACTCTGGTAACTCGTTCTCTTTTAGACTAGATCTACATTCTAATATAACATGGGACTCCCTATCTAAAAACACTGAAATTACTTTACCTTGATGTAAACAAAATCGAACAGATCCTGTTAGAACAATTAAGGTTTTTTTTATTATCTTAAGAAATCTGAAGTCATTTTTAAGAGAAGGAAGCCATTGATAAGCCTAAACTCGAGAGCAGTAAATGATTAAGTTTTGAAAGTTTTTAGAGATAAGGATGAAATCTTAGGTTTTTATGTGTGCCCTCTTTCAGAATTTGTTTCAGAAAAATGCAATAATGAATCCATTTACCCAATAAAGGCACTCGGTCTATTGTTCTTCTCATCCCGTAGGGAGACGAGATCCATAGATGGAGCCTATGTTGAAACATATATTTTTTCTAAACTTTAGACTTAAATAAGTTTAATTCTTGTTTAATTAAAGACAAACACACACTCGGATATCACCATTGATGGGGTCTTCCCTTTAATACAAAAATCCTAATTGCTTTAAATTTATTGAGCCGCCCACTAGTTGGAAGGTCAAATCACTAAAGACAATCTTCAAAATGTTAGGTCTCGAGGTTTCGCAGACCTAACAGTCCAACATGTAATGAATCTCAATGTCCCGACATGTGAAATCGTGAAACTACAATAAGTTTCAAGCCATCCTAATTAAAGCATTAAAAATCATTAATACAAATTAATCACATCATGACTTCGCGATTCAGGGATCCATGCCTCGAGCGATCACCAAATTCCCGATATACGAAATTGTGAAACCAACTTAAATTAACCCAGGTGAATTAAATGATTAATAATGATTAACGATAATTAAATCATATCGTAGTTTCATGTTTCAGGGATCCTGTCTTGAAATGACAACTTCAAATCCTGATACCCTAAGTCGTGAAAACCTTAATTAATCACGATTAATTAAAAGGTTAAACTCAATTAATATCAATTGATCAAATCACGATCTCGCGATTCAGGGATCATAACTTGAAATGAAATAAGGTCTCCCAAGATTTCAAACCTCAAAATGGATTAAGGTTAAACATGATTAATTAATAGGATAAAACTTGATTTATTAACACCTTAAACAGTATTATCTCTAGTAAATTTTACGTTGGTTTGAAATATGGGTAAATTCAAATGATCTCTACGCTTTCCCAAATCATGAAATATCGATCATTAATGAAATTAATAGCTGATTTATGGAAATAATTTCAGATAAGATCCTTCTTTATCGCCCAAATCTTTTGAATAAAGGAATTAAACGCGTTGTCAGAAAACATCTACGCAGATTGATACGCTTAAGGCAAAGAAGATTTTTCATTTTATGAATTACATTCTCATTTTCACAGAGCTTGCTTAATGAGATACTCATCCCTGTGCGTTTTCTGTGACAAATAGAAGGTTTGTTTTTTAGGAATGCTACCATGCCACCATGAAAAGAAGCTAAAGCAAATAATGAGAGTTCAGGCCAAATTTTAGAGGCTATCTCCGACACCTCACCCAGAAATATAAGCACAGTTAAAACCTGGATGAATGTATTCAACATCCTACAGTACGAGCTAGTAAACTGTCCTGATGATTCGAGCGACAATGGAAAGGAATAATTATCTACAAAATACAAGGCTATCACTCAGGCAGAGATGCATAAGGTAGCAACAAGGCTGAGTCTTTTACCTTACAATGATATGATTAAATGGGAACTGAATCATGTGGATATCCCAACTAGAACTATTTTCAATTCTCAAAAGGTAGTTGTTGGTTCATTTCGGTCGGAACACATACAGGTCATGTATAAGCTGTCTTCGACATCAAACTTCATTTACGATGCCAGTTTTCTAGATAAATTTTGCGAGTGTGATCAATATGGAAATAATATTTTTGACTTGATTAAGTATTGGTGCTCATGCATCGAAAAGTTCAGAGCCGATTCTCACAACATATACTAAATCTCATCGCTAGAACCACAATTCATGTATATAGCCATGATGATGTGCAGACTTTATGGAAAAGAGAACACAACCCATTTCTTTCTACCATGGGTACCCATTATACACACAGTGGTGGAAGGTTATTCTTTTGACTGAGCCAAGATATTGTCAGACAATCTAACTAGTGAAATTATAGAATATGAGGAAAAGAAAGCCAAGGGACAATCAACTTCATTTTACATGTCATCTTATATCATGGACACTATCGGTTTCATGATGTCTTTCCCGTTGATGGGCTGGAGCTAGACTCTAGATAGTGAAAAACCAATTCATATTTATCATTCAAAACTCTGGGAAGACAAGGCAAATGAATTCTTTTATGAAATCTGTAATTGGGTAGTGGTGCCATTGCACATTGTTATTTTTTGTCACCCACCTCCTAGAATTTCAGATACAGTTGTGGCCAACTTGAATAAAGTGGAAGACTGGTATATCAAGGATCACTTCTCTTACATCAGAGTTTTTGGTTGTTGAGTTCCCCCATACGCTTTACCACAATTTTTACCAAACCAACTGGTGTGCACCGATGTCACACGACAGACTATACTCAGCAGGATTAGCAAAGAACTCAAAGGAGTACAAAAAAAGGTATGGCCATATTTTCCTTTACACATTGGTGCATTTTCTTTATTGGATTTCAGCCATTCCAAGGTGGAGGCAGCGACCTTAGAAGAAATAAAGCTGGTAAGCATTGAATTCAAGAAGCATGACCCACAGAAGGTCGTGATTAACCGCATGGCCAGTTGCGGTCTGAAAATGTATGAACACAAGGATTCTCCTCAAGACGACATTTTTCAAGGAGTGAGATCATATCAATAGGTCTTAAGCCGGGTTTGAGATCTGCCACCCGAAAGAATGATTGAATTACATGACTTTTAGAGGCACCAAAGAAGTAGCCTCCCTAAAGTTTTACAAGGGGGAGTCTCGACATTTGCAGATACACATCAAACAGAGACCTAGAATCCTGAAGTCGTAAGCTCTAGCAAACAAGTAGCCCTGAAAAACCCAGAAAAGTCTAAGATCTTGACTCAGAAAAACGATATCTTGGTGACAAAGGTATCTGATGACTAGACCAAAGATCAACCATAGACGTTAATAAATCAAATAGAAGATAGGCCACTATCTTCACCAGATAAATCAACTACAGATGGAACCAGAAAATAGTTATCTATAGAAATCGATAGCCCCATTCAGGTTGTCACATCGTTGCAATTCACCAAAGGAAACCCTAATGCAGAGGTAATAATCATAGGAGATCTCATGCCTATCTCTATTGAAGAGATACCTCCCTCCGATTTCTTTTTCAGTAAGAAAAGGAAACATGTGGTGAAGAAATAAATGCACCAAAAAGAGGGTGCAACAGTAAAAAAATGCAGAGTATTATTGGATGGATAGAATTTGGAAGATGAAGATTTTGATGCAGAGGTAGCCAACTCTTTGGGAGCTTTTGCAAAAGATAACCTATTCTCAGTCAATAATCTGAAAGAAAGATTGAAGTAGAGGAATCAGATTATAAGTCAGTTGAAGAATCAAATAATGAATACAAAAAACAATGTCAGAGAAGAAGTCAATAAAGGAATGGAATAGGCTAGAGCTAGTGATAAACAAGAAATCCAACTGCTCAAGTCTAGTCTTAACGAGATGTATAAGAAGATGAAAGTGAGTGAAAAATAGACTATCCAGTAAGATAAGTCGATAAAGAAACTACAATACAAGATCAATTCCAATGATAAAATGGTTGTGGATATAACATTGTTTCAAGCTCAAGCATTGGAGGTGCTAAGGAAACTAGAAATAGCTCAACAAAGCCTGCTCTCTAAAGTAAAAATTGTCCAAAATCATTCTCAGGTGATGGATGAAAAATTAAGTAATATTGTTTTAAGAGAGAGAGAGGCTATCATTGCCTGAACTACCTTCCAAGAAGCGGTTATATCATCAGCAAAAGAAGGAAGAGCTATGGCACCCATGTTGTCCATTTCAGAGCAGACCAGAGGTAATATTATACTAAAGACTTGGGAGTCAAACATAACCGAAGGTAGGAAAATGGATAAGGAATTGAAAGAAGCTCGTGAAGAAGTTTTTTGTTCAGTTAACAAATAATTATTAGGCTTAGATAAAGAACATAGGACAGGGTCAAATTAATGTATCCAAAGATCATCTTGACATTAAAACAAATATGGAAGAAGCCCAAGATGAAATATCCCAGATAAAACAAGTCGATATTGCCCAAATAGATATATGGCTAGTGAAGCCTACTCTACAACTGCAGTCTATTATTTCAGAGGATAGATGAATAGAAGAGAGATTTCCTCAGCTGGAAAAGAAATTATATATTTTTGAGGTTAATAATTTAACAGGGTCTTCTAGGTTGGTATTCGAATTTGTGGGTAGGTTCATCAAATGTATTGAACAGTGAAAAGATAGCACCTCTAGGAACAAATGAATACAATCTGTGTACATTTTCTATTTCGAAACTAAAAGACAGGAAAGGAAAATGTTCATAGCAGCAGAATGAGAAGATCAAGAAGATTGAAAATGAAATGTTTCAGTTTCCATATTTTGAAATTTTAATCATTTTGAAGATAGAGGAATTCAAACCGTTTGATGTTGAGAACTTTTGTATAAATTCATCTTTGAAAGAATAAACAAGGGATGCTTGTTTCCGATTGTAATTGAGAAAACTCTCCTCATGGAGGATTAATACAAGTGTAGACCAGAGATTCCACATTTCATCTAGTTTGAGTTATGTGTTCTTCTATCTTTCCAAATTCCAACATTCTCTATATACTTCCTTGATGAATGCATAATCACAATTTAGTACAAAATATATTGTGGTTATATTTCATTCAGTTATCTAATAACAAACAAATTTTCCTCTATATTGGCTATCAGCAAATACAAGACCTGTGAGTTAATTAGATTACTATATATTATGCTTCATTAAAGGTTATATTATATATTTTCTTCTCCTGTAATGAAGTAAGATTCTTCTGTATTTGATGCCTTTCTTTGTCTAACAGCTTTATGTTTTTCTCTCATTACATCCAATATTTTCAAATTTAACTCAGACACAAAAAACGACCTCTTAGTTGTTATACTATTAATTCAATTTAAGGAATTTTTCTCACATAACTGAGATAGAAAAAGAAAACTTTTAAACTTTCCCTATTTCCTGATGCCTAACATTGTGATTTGAGCCTTAAGTACAAACTCAAGAACATCATATTTTTGGTGTCATTGTTGGGGAAGGAGAAACAAAGTGATTTTTCCCTAGGAGAATGACTTTTGGTAAGTTTCTCTGTTTGATAGTAAACAAACATTGAATACATTATAAGGCTTAATTTTTTATTTTTCACTTGGCGAGTCCACAATTAATAAACTGGCATTCAGTCGAAAGAATACCAGACAAAACCATGATGATAGGTAGACCATGCTTGTTTCTGACCCTGAAAAAATTTTAAAACCAAGGGGATACCTTAAGCAAACCACTACGTTCACCAGTAAATTTTACCAACTTAAACCCACATAGTCTAATGTTAAGGTTGCACTTGAACCATTAACTCCATAAGAAGTTTCCACCCAAATCCTTTTCAGAGAAACGTCGGCTTATAGAATTGAAGTTGAAATCATAAACCCCAAATTGGTTTTATCCGAGATAAAGGCCGAAACCGATTCAACTACCCATTTTTCTAATAAAGGTAAAGGGATCATTTCGATACCTACTTCGATTGATATTCCATCAGTTCCTAAAATAAAGAGTCCAACTTCCCAAAGTATTGAAGAATATATCTTACACTCTAATTTGACTCCCGCTCGTTCTCTTGTTTATATATGCTGCAAATCTGAAGAACCTAGTCCTCATCTATCGTTTCCCTACATTCCATTTTTTTTGTCTCATGACAATTAGTTCCCAAAACCTCTTTTTTGTCATCCCGAAGTAACTGAAAGGTAACTACACATCTTTGAAAACCCCCTCTACAATCTCCAAGTCTCATCCCCTAGATTACCAATGGATGTTGTCGATGGAGGTGTTGTTGGGGGAGGTGGTGCCAGAGGTGGCAGAGGTGGAGGAGGACATGGTGCGGGAGGAGGAGGAGGAGGTGGTCAAGGGCCACCCCTACCTCCTAGTATCTTTGCTAAATTAGCTTCTAGATATGCTCCTTTAGTCCTACCAGTTCCCCTCCATGACTTACCTGAAAACTATATGAAAAATATGTCAAAGTTCACAGGAGAGGGAGACCTAACCACGACTAAACATATAAATTTGTTTGATCAATTTGCCAATATCCTCGGCCTTGAGCATGAAGAAGTCTATTCAAGGATCTTGGTTCAAACCTTCAAAGGACAGGTGAGAACTTGGTTCCAAGGACTACTGATAGGTTCAATAGGATCATATGATGAGTTAGAAAGTGCCTTTCTCGAACAATGGGGAGAAAGAAATGATCACCTTTATTATTTAACTGAGTTTGGAGCTTTAAGAAAGAAAAATTCAGAAGCAGTTCTTGAATTCACACTAAGATTTAATAAATTATATAAGAATATCGTAGCTGAGGTTAAACCTTCCCAACCTGCAGAAAACGTAACTTTCATCAGGGCTTTTGAGCCCAATTTTTCTCTATTATTGAGAGAAAGGAGAGTTTCTGACCTTACTAGGATGAAAGACGATGGTGTAGAGATTGAGTCAACTATTATGGCATCGGGAAAGTTAAAAAATAAAGTCTAAATGGGAAATAAAGAGACTAGATGATTTAGAGAACAAGCAGGACCCTCTGAATCTAGGAGGTCCTCGAAAGACAAGGTGGATGATATGGAAAAAATAATTTAAAGAATTATCAAACAAAATTTAGAAGATGGAATTGGATCAATATAAAGCAGATCAATTCGCTAGAAAATATTTCAGGAGGAACCCTAACTCCCAAATACAACAAAGACCAATTAAAAATGAACATCAAAAGACTCAGACTCCCTTTAAAAATGAAAATTAATAGGAGGACATGACATACAAGAGTTTGAGGAGTTAGAGGAAGACATGAATAATCTTGGCAATGACTACCAACAATCTCATCTGACAAGACAAGATTATGAAAGGTATTTAAATGAAGAATACCAGTCTAATAATGATGATAGCACAAATATCACAGAAGATTCTGCTTATCAAGGAATTGTTGATAGTATAATGGTGGAGCTCCAATAGAAGTATAATTTGAGGCCTAGAAATAGAAATATGACAACTACCCAACCGAAGAGAATCTTATCAAGAGGGGAAGTAGATGAGGAAACTCCCAAAGATGTTGAAATACAGATCATTAAAACAAAGGCCACTAACACACAGTCTGCCAAGACAAAAAAAACAGAAACACCAGCTGCTAATACAAGAATAGTGGAAATACCCATGGCTAAAACGCAGACTGTCAAAACAAAAACAACTGAAACATGGATTGTGGAAGAAAAAACATCTGAAACAAAAGAAACACATACCAATAAATCAGAAAGAAGGGAGATAGAGACCCAAACCAGAGAAGTTGATAAAGCAACGGGAAATTTCAGTATAGAAAATGAGATTAATAAGATCAAGATTCCTGTACCTCTGGTTGAAATGCAAAAGAACCCCACATACAAAAAACAAATTGCCAAAATGATAAATTTTTCAGATATTGAAAGTCAGGCCGACGTTATAAATCGAGAAGATGATAAACCGAATATAGTTTTTGGTCTGCGTTTTGAAGGTACCAGAGATTATGTTGCTCATTTCTACATTACAGTAATTGTGCATGATCATCTACTCCATAATTGCATGTTGGATTCTGGAGCCTCCCATAATGTGATGCCTAAATCTATCATGGATAGACTTGGTCTCGAAATTACCAGACCATATGGATATCTTTATTCTTTTGATTTGAGAAAAGTTAAATGTTTGGGTATGATTAAAGATTTAGTGATTAATATTGCACAAATTCCTGTAAATAGTTTTCTAATGGATGTGGTTGTTGTTGATATCCCTATGAAGTATGGTATGTTTTTATCCAAGTCTTGGGGCGCTAAGCTTGGATGATCCCTTCAACTTGACATGACATATGCTAAAATCTCGATCTTCGGCGGATAGTTCACCTGCCTGTACAGAGAAACAAGGCTAGCATATACAGTAAGTGATCCATTGAATCCAAATAATTACCCTATGTATGTCACAGATAAGGATTTAGGAAATTGTATACTATCGATTGATGATGATTTAGAAGAATGTATAGAATAAAATTATACAGAAAAAGAAAAAATTGAAAAAACAAACAAAAATGTAAATAAGATTGGAGTTTCAAAAATGCATTTCGATGGTGCTTCGTCATGTGAAGGAGTAGGAGATGGAGTGTTGTTTGTGGCACCCGAGGATGAATTTATTATTCCCTTAATTTCCAGATTACAAAGGGATATCGATTACACCAATACTGTATGTGAATATGAAGCCGTAGTCTTGGGATTAGAGGCTGCCAGGAAGTTGAAAATTGAAATCCTGATTGTTTATGGTGACACAGAATTGATCGTAAAGAAGATAAAGCATCCATACCAGGCCAAACACCCAAGGTTAAGATCCTACATAAATTGTGCCTAAGATCTGATTGAGAACTTTTTCTCATCGTTTAATATCCACCACATTCCTAGAGTTGAAAATCAACAGGCGGATTCCTTGGCCAAAGCCTCTGAAGCGTTTTGACCTCCTACTATCCTCAAACTAAATATCATATAGAAATGAGGCATATACCATCAATGCCAAACAATATACAAAGCTGGAAGGTATTCGAAGATGATGAGAAAATCAAACAATTCTTAGAAATGGTGGACAAATTTGTTGAAACCCATATTGATCAAGAAAATCAGAATGATCCTGTCTAGATTATGTAGGAAGGTGCAGATCCTTAGGAGTTTCAAGAAACAATCACAGATCACCACATGCTGGTACTAAAAAATAATCAAATCCATAAGGGTTTGATTCCTTTGGAGAGATCATTTGATCATGACGACATTCCCTTAAAGTCTACTTTACAACCTCAGCCTGAAGAGGTTGAAGATTGTGATATAGGCACCAAGGAAACTTCTAAGCTGGAACAAATATCTAAATACCTTCCCCCTGAAGTAAAAAGAAAATATGTCAAATTTCTCAAACAGTACAAGGATGTTTTTTCCTAGTCCTATGATGAATTAAGAATTTATGATACCACTGTAATTGAACACAAGATTCCTCTGGAGAAGGGTGTTAAACCGTTCAGACAGAAGCTCAGATAGATAAATCCAATACTACTTCCTATAATAGAAAAGGAGGTAAAGAAACTCTTGGATGCTAAAATCATTGTTCCACTCAGATACTCTGAATGGGTAGCCAATCTAGTACCGATAAGAAATAAGAACGGTGAAATCAGATTGTGCATAGATTTCAGAAATTTAAACAAATCATCCCTCAAAGATAATTATCCATTACCTAAAATGGACCATGCATTGGAAAAATTGGTTGGGGAAAATAGAATTTCCATGATTGATGGCTTTTTGGGCTATAATCAAATTGCGGTCCATGAGTATGATAAAGAAAAAACCATGTTCACCACCCCATGGGGTACCTTTATGTATGACAGAATGCCATTTGGTTTGATGAACGCAGGTGAAACTTTCCAACGAGCTATGGACATCACGTTTATTGGTGAAAGAGATAAGTGTGTTGTCATTTATCTCGATGATCTAACTGTATTTTCTAAATCTTATGTAGAACACATGGTTCACCTCAAACAGAGGTTTGAGAAATGTCTCTAATTTGGTTTGTCTTTAAACCCCAAGAAATCTCACTTTGAAATGTAGGAAGGTAAACTCTTGGGCCATATAGTATCTTGGGATGGAATTAAAATCGACCTGACAAGGGTTGAATCTATAGATACTATCAATATTCCTAGAAATAGAAAAGAGATTCAGTCATTTTTAGGAAAAAATATTTTTTTAAGAAGATTTATCCCAAACTTCATTGAAATCGTGAAATTGATTACAGATATGCTTAAGAAGGACAATGAGGTTAAATGGACGAATGAATCCAAAGCATCATTTGAGCGCATCAAGAAGGTCATAGGTGAAGCACCAGTGCTAGCAATCCTAGATTATCTAAAATAATTCCTAATTTTCTCATTCGCATCCGAGCACACAATCACTGCAGTACTCCTACAGAAGAATGAATAAGGGTTCTGTAATGCACCCACTACCATAATCAAATTTTTCATTGCTTTCTACAGAATCAGAGCCCCCGAAATATCTATGGAGGCCTAGCATAAGCTATCTCTTTCTCTGTCTACTCCCATGTGATCATGGGTCATGATCACAGGTCGAATAACCATGGCGCCTCTCAGTAATTTGCAACTCAGTGCTACAGAAATGTCGAATCGTTCGAATCTGCAACCGTCGAACCCCGACATTACTAGAGACTGGCCAATAGGGATGAATCCCAACAATGTTAGAGAATGGTCAATAGGAATGGGCCATGTCGCATGGTTGAGTGGATTATAGGTAACAAGAGAGAAGCACGACACGGTGGGAGACGTGGCAAGAGACGGGTCCCACTTCACACGCCACACCATTCTGGACCCCCCCTGATTAAAGGCAGAATGGTAAGGGGGGTCCAGAATTCACCTGAGCACCATTGATCAAGGCAAATAAATCCTGACAATTCAAGAGTTTCACGTTTGATTCCAGACGCCCCCCCCTCACCGCTAAAGGCAGAACAATAAGGGGGCTCTGGAATGAAGCCTCAGCCATAGATCTGGGCAGGTGGACTCTGACCATCTAGATCTGCTCGCCACTTACCCTAAGGCACATTCACACCCCAACTTAAAGTCGTCATCTCTTCCTCACATTTGATGGTCATTATAGACCCTGAGATACTCCGAAAGAATCTCGTCCGTTCATCGGGACTTATCATCATGAGAGTCCGAACTCTCGACCACGGGACTCTCGAATCCTTGATCCCCAATTTCTCGATGTGGTTAATCTCTCGACACGTAGCCTCCTTAAATTGGATGGTCCAGATCTATCTTGGGGTTTCCATCATGGAAAGTCCCAATCTCTTGTCACCAAAACTCCCGAGTTCACGATTCCCAATTTCCCGAAATGGGAAATCTCATGACATGTGGCCTCCTTAAATCATATGGTCCAGATCTGTCTCAGGTTTCCACCATGGAAAGTTTCGATCTCTCATCACCAAAACTCCCAAGTTCGCGATTCTTGATTTCCCGAAATGGAAAATATCACGACACGTGGCCTCCTTAAATCGGATGGTCTAGATATGTCTCGAGGTTTCCACCATGGAAAGTCCTGATCTCTCGTCACCAGAACTTCCAAGTTCACGATTCCTGATTTCCAAAAATGGGAAATCTCATGAAACATGGCCTCCTTAAATTAGATGGTCCAGATCTATTTCGGGGCTTTCACCCCTATTCACTGGGGGTTTAACCCTCGGGTATCTCCTGAAAGATCCAACGGCTGTCAGGTTTTCCAGCTGAGATCTGACGGCTCAGACAGGTTCCTAACTTGTGTGCTCTCCCATGGCTCCCTGGACGTGGAAAGACCAACGGTCCAGATGCTCTCATGGACCTTGGGGATCTACGGTCCTGAACTCTTCATTACCCACGAAGACACAGAACGTCATAGGGGTAAGGCACTTAACATCCTACTTTCTCCTACCAAATCTAACGGTCATGAGTGACCGCAGATTTCTCGATGGAAATCTTGTCCGTCGATCACCACCTATCAAGGTTAAGGCACTTAACTTTCAAGCTTCTTCTTCTTATCTGATGGTCGTGAGTGACCACAGATCTCCCAATGGGATCTCGTCCATCGATTCAATACTTATCATGGATTTCTTAAGGCCTTGCACCTTCATGTCCTCCTTCCAGGCTCTTGATGGCTTTTCAAGAAGGGTATCTCTATGGGGAGGTTTACCCAAGGTACTATCTAAGGCAGATAAGGGTATCTCTCTCTCAAGAACCAGGCGTGAAGTCTGAATTAGATCAGTATGCATATAAATAACGATTTATGAGATCATAAGCCATACATAGTCTTTCCATTATAAACATACAACTACCAGTACTGATCAAGACACCATACAGACATTCTTATAATGAAATCATTCACAATTTCACATCTTATGATCATAAATGTCAGAATACATATATTTCAAGATGCCAAAGGCAAAACACTTATAATAAAGTAACACTAGGGGTTATGCAACTGCTGAGAGAGGTGCCCGTTTCCACCCAACAGTAGGCTCAGTGACTCCCAACGGATTTACCACTAGCCACCCCCAAGCTGATACCATGATGCTGTGAGACTGCGTCTCTATTTGCCAGTGACCAAGAGTGAAGGTTACTCTCCTTCCTCTCTATTATCACCCACTCTACATATCGTCAGATTTCTCTTTCTCCCCTCACATTTCCCCCTAATCGCTTCTCTCCCATGCCTTATCCTCTTGCGAGGTTGTGTGTGGCACAATATCCCTCGCGTTGGTTAGGCCTGACAGCTCTACGGATGGGCGTTTCACCTCCCCATCCCTCATTAATTCCTAAGGAGCCATCTACCTACCATCCTGCAAGACATTTAATTCAGGGCCAACAAGCCACTTTTGGTTCTCCGGACTAGTGAAGTCTAAATACAGTATTGTTTTTCGGTGGAAGTTAATGCCACCTTTCCAGGTGCCTTCCACTGCCTTTCTGCAGCCATCATGGTCTCTTTTTCAACATATCCCCTCTCAGCAGTCCTGTAATATAAATTCATAATATTATTCACATTCATCGACCTTTTCCACAAGGTCCATTCACATCACATATTCACATTTATGAGTTTTCCACAGTTCTTGGCCAGTCCAGTTGTTGGGTCATTTCATCCAAAACACATACAGATGATGTATAAACTGTCTTCGACATCAAACTTCATTTACAATGCCAATTTTCTAGAGAATTTTAGCAAGAAGGAGTGTGATCAATATGGAAAGAATCATTCCAAATTGATTAAAGACTCGTGCTCATGCCTCGAAAAGTTTAGAGCTGATTCTCACGACATATTCTCAATCTCATCACTAGAACCACAGGTCATGTATATAGCCATGATGATGTGTAGACTTTATGGAAAAGAGAACAGGACCCATTTATTTCTACCATGGGTACCCATTATACACAAAGTGGTGGAAGGTTATTCTTTTGACTAGGCCAAGATATTATTGGTGCAAGATACTAGATATATAAAATATGCAGAACAGAAACGAAATGCTAGAAATAACAGAATAACAGTAAAATATCCAGCATAATCTTCACAATACATAGAAATGATTCACGAAATAGCAACAGAAATAGCACTTTGAA
>ML781293.1:725666-767570 GCA_009831015.1 Picea engelmannii
GGAAGCTTCTATTAGGTCTTCTTACATCCGCCTTATTCTATTTTATTGAAAGGTCTTATTAATATTGACCTTTATTACATCCAAATACATTGATCTACCTATGTGCGGGTTAGGACCTTAACAATTGGACAGTCTAACTAGTGAAATTACAAAATACTAGGAAAAGAAAGCCAAGGGACAATCAACTTCATTTTACATGTCAGATTATATCATGGATGCTATCTGTTTCATGACAACTTTCTCGCTAATGGACTAGAGCTGGACTCTAGATAGTATAGAACCAATTCATATTTATCATTCAAAACTCTGGGAAGACAAGGTGAAGGACTTCTTTTATGAAATCTGTAATTGGGTAGAGGTGTCGATGCAGATTACTATTTTTCGTCAGCCACCTCCTAGAATTTCAGATACAGTTGTGGCCAACATGGATAAAGTGGAAGACTAGTATATTAAGGAGCACTTCTCTTACATCAATTTTTTTAGTTGTTGAATTCCCCCATACACTTTACCGCAATTTTTAACAGACCGACTGGTGTGCCATGAGGTTCCACAACAGACTGTACTCGGTGAGATTAGCAAAGAACTCAAAGGAGTACAAAAAAAGGTATGGCCATCTTTTCATTTACACATTGGTGCATTTTCTTTATTGGATTTCGACCATTCGAAGGTGGAGGCGATGACCTTAGAAGAAATAAATTTGGTAAGCATTGAATTCAAGAATCACAACCGACAGAAGGTCGTGAGTAACCACATGGCCATTTGCAGTCTGAAAAGGTATGAACATGAGGATTCTCCTCAAGACGAGATTTTTTGAGGAGTGAGATCTTATCTGGAGGTCTTAATCCAAGCTCAAGATCTGCCACCCAAAAGAATGATTGAATTCTATGACTTTCATAGGCACCGAAGAAGTAGCCTCCCTAAATTTTTACAAGGGGGAGTCCCGACATCTGCAGATACACAGCAAATAGAGACCCAGAATCCAGAAGCCCCAGAAAACCCAGAGAAGTCTGAGATATCGACTCAGAAGCCCCAAAAAACCCAGAAAATTCTGAGATATCGACTCAGAAAAAGGATATCCTGGCGATAGAGGTATCTGATCGCCAGACCGAAGATCAACCAAAGACGTTAATAAATAAAGAAGAAGATATGATATTGTCTTCATCAGATAAATCCACTACATATGGAACCAGAAAACAGTTATATACAGAAATCAACAACCCCATTCAGGTTGTCACATCGTTACAATTCACCAGAGGAAACCCTAATGCAAAGGTAATACTCATAGAAGATCTCACGCCTATCTCTATTGAAGATATACCTCCCTCCAATTTATTTTTCAGTAAGAAAAGGAAAGTTGTGGTGAAGAAATAAATGCACCAAAAAGAGGGAGCAATGGTCAAAAAACACAGAGTATTATTGGATGGATAGAATTTGGAAGATGAAGATTTTTCTATAGAGGTAGCTGACTCTTTGGGATCTTTTGCAACAACTAACCTATTCTCAGTCGATAATATGAAAGAAAGACTGAAGCAGAGGAATCAAATGATAAGTCAGTTGCAGAATCAAATAAGGAATACAGAAAAGAATGTCATAGAAGAAGTCAATAAAGGAATGGAATAGGCTAGAGCTACTAATAAACAAGAAATCCAATTGCTCAAGTCCACTCTTGATGATATGCATAATAAGATTCAAGCAAGCGAAAAATGGACTATCCAGCAAGATAAGTCGATAAAGAAACTACAAGACAAGATCGGTTCCACTGAGAAAATGGTTGTGGATATAACACGGTTTCAAGCTCAAGCATTGGAGGTGCTAAGGAAACTGGAAATAGCTCAACAAAGCCTGCTCTCTAAAGTAAATATCGTCCAAAATCTTTCTCAGGTGATGGATGAAGCATTAAGTAATATTGTTTTAAGAGAGAGAGACATTATCATTTCCCGAACTACCTTCCAAGAAGTGGTTATATCATCAGCAAAAGAAGGAAGAGCTATGGCATCTGGGTTGTCCATTTCAGAGAAAACCAGAGGTGATATTATACTAAAGGCTTGGAAGTCAAACATACCCAAAGGTAGGAAAATGGCTAAGGAATTGAAAGAATCTTGTGAAGAATTTCATTGTTCACTTAACAAAAAAATATTAGGCTTCGATAAAGAAGATAGTTTTGGGACACTGGGTCGGATTAATGTAGCCAAACATCAGCTTGACATTAAAAAAAATATGGAATAATCCCAAGCCGAAATATCCCAGATAAAACAGGTTGATATTGCCCAAATAGATATATGGCTAGTGAAGCCTAATCTACAACTATAGTCTATTATTTCAGAGGATAGATGAATAGAAGAGAGATTGCCTCAACTGGAAAATAAATTATACATTTTTTAGGCTAATAATTTAACAAGGTCTTCTGGGTTGGTAGCTGAATTTGTTGGCAGGTGCATCAAATGTATTGAATAGGGAAAATATAGTACCTATGGGAACAAATGAATACAATCTGTGTAAATTTTCTATTTTAGAACTAGAATATAGGAAAGGAAAACGTTCATAGCATCAAAATGAGAAGATCAAGAAGATTGCAAATGAACTAATTCAGTTTCCATATTTTGTAATTTTAATTACTCTGAAGATAGAGGAATTCCAACCATTTGAGGTTGAGAATTTTTGTATAAATTCATTTACGAAAGAATAAACAAGGGTTTCTTATTGTCGATTGTAATTGAGAAATATCTCCTCATCGAGGATTAATACAAGTGCAGACCAGAGATTCCACATTTCGTCTAGTTTGAGTTACGTGTTCTTCTATCTTTCCACATTCCAACATTATTTATATACTTCCTTGATAAATGCCTAATCGCAATTTAGTACAAAATCTATTGTGGTTATATTTTATTCAGTTATCTGATAACAAACATATTTTCCTCTATATTGGCTATCAACAAATACGAGACCTGTGAGTTAATTAGATTACTCTATTTTATGCTTCATTAAAGGTTATATTATCTATTTTCTTCTCCTGTAACAAAGTAATATTCTTTTGTATTTGATGCATTTCTTTGTCTAACATATTTATTTTTTTCTCTCATTACATCCAATATTTTCAAAGTTAACTCAGACACAAAAAACGGCCTTTGAGTTGTTATATTATTAATTCAATTTAAGGAATTTTTCTCACATAACTGAGATAGAAAAAGCAAACTTTTAAACTTTCTTTATTTCCTGATGCCTGACATTGTGCTTTAAGCGTTAAGTAAAAACTCAGGAACAATAGGTACCCTATGAGCTCTGCACCTGATAAGTATTTTAACAATACAACTCCCCCATATATGACAGTTTTTACTTCATACGGTCCTAACCAGTGAATTCTGAGTTTTCCCAAGTTCTACGCCTGCTAAGTCTTTTTTTTTTTTTTCACGGTGACTTTTCAAGATGTGGGTGGTCGATTGTTCTTATATAGTTTCAGTCAGCTCCCGTTGATCATCCCTCTGAGTTTTGCACCTTCTAATTATTTTAACTATACAGCTCCCCCATCTATGACATTTTTTACTTCGTACGGTCCTAACCAATGCATTCTGGGTTTTCTTGGGTGTTGAATGGATTTGTTATCATACATCGAAACTAAATATCCTTCCTTGAAATTTTTCTTCTTGATGTGTCTGTCATGCCAAGCTTTGTCCCTTTCTTTCTAAACTTGTTGGTGGAAACCTACTAGGATCTGATCTTCCTCCATGGTCATCAACTAATTTATTCTCTCCTATATTGCACCTCATTCTGTCATGTGTGTAATTGTTGCTATGCACAAACTGGGTACCAGAAATTATAATGGCACCACTGATTCTTGGCCATATACCTGTTTAAATGGCATGTGCCCTATCAACTTGTTTCATGTAGTCCTATAGGCCCACAATACTACTGGTATTTTGAGGTCCCAATCATCTTTGTTGACATTACAGATCTTTGTCAGTGCATTCTCAAGGATTTTGTTAAATGCTTCTACTGTTCCATTTTCCTGTGAGTGATATGGTGTGCTCTTTTGATTATGGACTTCAAACTCTTCATTCATAGCGTTGATAGTGTTGTTAATGAAGTGTGTGCCTTGGTCGCTCATCAAAATTCTTGGGCATCCAAATCTAGTGATTACTTGTTCAAATAGAAAGTGTGTTGTTGTTTTTGTGCTGCAATCCTTCACTGGTGCTGCTTCTGCCCATCTTGTCAGGTATTTTGTCACGGTAATAATGTACCTTGCTCCTGTTCGTTTTGCTGGTGGGTTCATTGGTACCACAAATTCTATTACCCATTTATCGAATGATTGCAATGTTACCTATGGTCACAATGGCATCCTGTCCCTTCTATTGGGTTTACCCACCCTTTGACAGATGTCGCATCTCTGGCAGTACTCCTTTGAATCTCTGTGAATGGTCGGCCACCATAGTCCTGCACACAATACCTTCTTCACGATATCTTTGCCTATGTAATGTGCTCCTTATATTCCCTCATGGGATTCTGTTAACAATATCAGTCTTTCATGTTCTAACACATATCTTCACAAGATTCTATCTGCACCCATTTTGTATAAGTGTCATGTGATCAATTGATGCATCCCATACTACTATGTTTTTCTTCTGCGCGGTGTTATACTCCTATGGCGCAATACCTATTCTCAAGTACTGAATGATATCTACAAAGTATTCATCAACAATCTGGACTAAAAATAATTGTGCATCCGGGAAGTTGTCTTCTTAATTCATAGGTTCTTCTTCATTTGTGACCCTTGATAGGTGGTCAGGTCCTGCATTCAATTTGCCTGTCTTGACTACTACTTCAAAATCAAATTCTTTAAATAGTAGTAACTATTGATAGATTCTCCCCCCCCAACACTGGCTTGTCAACTAGGTATTTAAGGGTTGAGTGATATATGAACATATTAAAGTGTTTTCCTAATAAGTAATGTTTGAACTTCTGCAGTGCATAGACCATAGCTAGACCTTCTCTCTCTGTGGTGTTATAGTTATGTTCTAATTCTGATAGCTTTCTGCTCGCAAATGCTATAGGGTAATCCAAATCTCTCTCTTCTGGCTGCACCAAGATAGCTCCAAGTGTTATGGTTGATGCATATACATGCACGTGGAATGTCGTTTCCCAGTCTGGAAATACTAGTATTGGCACGGTGACCATATTTTATTTCAGCGTATCCAGACCATGTTGACAATTGTTGTTCCACCGAAACTTTGTATCTTTTCTTAACAATTTTTCCATTGGTGTGGTAATCTGTGCATATACTTTGATAAAATTTATGTAGTATCCTGTGTGTCCCAATGTCGCTCTTAGTTGAGAGACTATTTTTGGTGGTGGCAATTTAACAATTACTGCAATCTTTACAGGATCTACTAGTAAACCTTGTTTTCATACTATATGGCCCAATAGTATCCCAAACGATGTTCCACATATACATTTGTTTTATGTTTAGTGATATCTGGCACTGCCTACATCTCTCTAACATCATCTGTAATACCTCTACATGGTCTTTCAACAAGCTATAAATTGTCCAATCATCTAAGTATAACTCTAGAAACTGGTTGATGAATTCCTTCAACGCAACGATGACTACTCTAGAAAATATTGTTGGTGCATTCTTCAGTCCAAACGGCATGACTATGTACTAGTAGGATCCCCATTTTTTAGCAAACGTGGTCTTGTATCTCTCTTCCTGTGCTATCTTGATTTTGTGGTAGCTTGAGAATCCATTAGTAAATGAGTAAGATTTGTGTCCTCCTACATTCTCCAACACTTCATCCGTTAAAGGAATGGGTCATGTGGGCATGCATCGTTCAACTTCCTCAAGTCGACGCATATCCTTATCCCTCCTTTTTTTTTCTCCTGAACTACCATCTGGCTTATCCATTTTGATTCTTCCACTGGTTCTATGATTCCCTCTTTGAGGATCCTATCAATATCAGCTTTGACTTTCTACGTATATATTAGGTTCAATCTATATGGTCGTTTTCTGATCGGTCTCACTTTGGATCTAAGTGGAATCTTCATTTCTCCTAGATCCCCTTCTATACCCTTCATATCTATAAATGTTGTGGGAGATAAGTCATTGTATTCACGCAGTAACTCTATTATGCTTTCTACTATTTGCTCATCCCAATAGTCTCCAATGTTGGCCATTTTAGGATTATCGATTGTCCCAATGTTGAATTTCTTCACCTTGACCAGTGCAGCAATGACTTATGATTCTATAGGTGGCCCCTCCACTTCTCTTTCTCCTTCCTCTTCCTCGATTTGAATATCGCATGGATTGTCTTCATCTGGTGCTTCCTCCTGCACACGGTAACATGAAAATAGTTCTTTGATTGTCTATTTGTTCCGTTGTTGTTCTTATGTTATGATTTCATCTTCCGGTTCCTTGATGAATATCACCCATCTTATTTGTTTAAGAGCTTCATCTATGTTAGGGTTTTCATGCTCGAATGGAAAAGTGACTATAAAATTTTGTTGTAATACCATCCAGGTTGCAGTTCCTTTGCGCAGTTCCTAGTCTATATACTAGTTCGCTGGTATGCCCTCTAAAGTGTGTATGAAATGATGAGGCCATTCCTATGGGGGTGTTATTTTCCACAATGTTCTGCACTTCTCCAAGTGTTCTGTTGGTTCCCCCTGTCCATCATACTTCTGCTTCTTGTTTTTCTATTCTACGATGAACCTTATGCATAGTAACCACTTACATTGGTACCAATATGTGATTGTGTCTTTGTGTGCATCCCACCATATTGCAGGTGTGGCCTTGAGTGCTATATCAAGTGCTAAGAGTCTATGACTCTCTAAAACTTCATCTTTGTACTATGTCAAAAATAATTCTAGATCATTTACTACATGGAAATTGGGTGGTTCCCTTATCTCTGTGCCTACCCATCTTACTACGTGGTCTATTCGTGCACATATTCTCGTGGAAAATTCATGTAGCCTTTGTTGCTAGTTCTCTAAACCGATATCTAAGTCTGTCGCACATGAAGTAATTCTTCACCAACTGAGTATCCCATCTGGGTTTGGGTTTACATAATCCTCATCGTGCACAAATTTTCTAAACAATTGGTTGATTTCCTCTAAGTTTAAGAAAGTGGGTTCTAAAAACCTTTCCCCTTCTGATGGGTCTAATGGCACGATGACCCTACATTCACCTGACTCAAATGTCATTTTTTGTGTCTTCAAATTGATTATGGCCTGGTTGTCAAACGCCCAATCCAAACCAAGCAACATTGGATATGGTGTTGTGTCATCCACTATTTCAATCACTTCAAAAAAAAATTTAGTGCACACTCCATCTAGGTCTATTGTTACTCCTTTCATCCTACCAATTGGTAGGACTCTTTGTTGGTTTGCTAGTTTTAGTTGAACAGGTGAATATCCTAATGTGGGTTGTCCCATACATTGCCATGTCTTCTTCATTAATACATTCACTTTAGATCCTAGATCCAGTTATAATATCTCCCATGTTGAAATATTTGATGTTGGCATTTAGTTTGAACTCTCTACTTGTTCTTCTTCTTGTATGTAGATGATTGACTATTTTTTGTTCTAGTTTTCCTTCTGTCTCTATACTACATCTTTCTAATATGTTTTGCAATATTTTGGCAGATGATGGATCATTCAATACTTTTACACATGATTGAAAAAAACCTTTGATTGTACTTACTTGTCCCATGGATTTCATTTCATTGGTATGATCCAATAACATAGGAATCTCATACTCTGGTGTTTCTTTGCTTTGTTTTGCAGTTGAGGTTAACGCAATGAAATCCTTCTGAAATTATTCTTGTGCTTTCTTAAATGTCTCCTTCTCATTCTTCACATCAAACTACTTCCTTGGTTTGGCGTTCTTCCTCACCCACTAGTGTTGTAATGGCTCTTGTCGGACTGTGTCGTTACCTGCTTTAGATCCTCTGTGGGTAACTATGTTGATTTTCTATCCTTCATCCCTCACTTCATCTAAAATCCATTAAACATTATGGTTGTTCTGGTTCCTCTTTTCCTGGATATTTACTAATAGTGTCGGACATTCTTTAGTATCATGGTCCGATGCATGACAATACATACAAGTTGTTGGTGGAAGTGGAAATTTCCTTGCATAATGTCTTGGTTGTTGATAGTTGTGACATACCACTAGTGCTCTACCTCATCCAAAACCTCCTCGTAGTCCTTCTCCACCTCTATATCCCACTCGATCTCCTCTCAACGTGTTATACTGAGCCGCCTGATTATATTGTGCGGTATTGTACTGAGGTTGTGTTTTTTTTTACTGTGGCTACATGCTATTATATGGTTTTTGTGTAGTATTATACTGTTGTTGTGCAGTGTTGTATGGAGCTAGAAATTGGTTAAATTGTGGTGTGCATTTCCCAGTCATCATTTATGCCTACACCCTATATGCATCTGATGTTCTTTCTCACATCAAATCCATAGTTCTATAGTTTTTGTCATCGTGGACCACTGACTTGCAAAAGTTGCAATATGAACTCTTTGGGACTGTCTAGTATTTCTGCATCATTGGGTAGCGATATGGATGGTGGCCCAGTTTCTTGCAGATTTCACACCATAGTCCTCCTATTGGTAATAGAATTGGCATTCTTGCTGCCATATACTGCACAAATGTTGGGCATTCATTCTTGTGGTGTCCTTTCATCATGCATGTAGTACACCAAACAACTTCTCATTTGTCCTTACTTTTATTCTGGTTCAGCTGGAACATTAAGTTCTTCAAATCCTCCTTTTGTTCTTCGATGGATGGATTTGTCTGCTGATATCGATTTTCTTCTAGTTGCAAGGATACTTGCAGAGCCTCTGCCTATGTCTGAAACTTCTATTGTTGTAATGGATATTTTAAGTGTGGTAGTAGTGAATTTACAAATAGGTGCCTATGTTGCATATTGGTCATGAGATATTTCAACTTTCCCTTCAGTCACTTGAATCTCTGGTCAATTTCCCATACGAATTCTCCTAGTTTTTGTCTAATTTCAATCATTGCATTCATGTATTGATCCTATGAAATTGGCTTCTGAAACTCATTTATCAACAATTTCTTGATGTTTGCAATTGTTCTGGTTGTCCTTGGTGGATTGTTTGTAGCTAAAATCATATACCAATCCAGTGCATGATCCATTAATGTAATCAATATCTGTGTCAGTTTATTATCTTCACCTATGATCTCTTTTGCTTCCCAAATGTTCTCACAAATGAACAAATGTTTTTCCGGGTCCTCTGATGCTTCCCCTTTAAATTTCGGTAACCTGATGGTGGGATCGTGTCCTGCCATTCTGAACGTTGAACTACTACCTCCATGTGGTGTGGATACTTGACTAGTGCTTCCTGAACTGTCTCCAGTTTTTGTTCCTTGTGTATATCTACTTCCTGTTGTCTTTCTTCTCCCAAAATTTGGTTGTCTAAATGGTGGTTCTCTTTGGTGTATTAGTCGCACATGGGTTTATGGGTTCCACACTAACATTAATATGGATAGTATTGCTACCTTCTCTTCCCATTCTTGGACCTCTCGTCTTCCTCTCATATGTTGCACGTAGGATTTCCTCAATCTACTCTATAGCCCGGAGATCCTCTACCTCTTCCTTGTCACTCTCCAAGCCTTCCCTTGCGGTTACGACTCTCTTATTGGTATTCACCTTATATTGGTAGGGTACTCCGCTACGCGTCTTTCTATCTTTTACCATGATCTACTTGATCTGGATGCCATCCATCATGATTGGGTCCAAGGGTTCCTCCTTTCCCTTATCCTTTCCTCCTTCCATTTCTCCTCTTTTTGTCAATGCTTCCCCCCTTCCCCCATGCACACAAGGAAATTTAGCTATCTGAATCCAATGTCACTACCCCTTTGTTATATAGAAGTATATTAATAGAATTATACAATGATTGAATGTACCTTCCTCGAGGTCCACAAGGAAAATATTGCTCCATTGCACTGTACAACTTCACTGTATCTACTGCAAACTCTGTTATGAAGCCTGCAACAATATTGTCGAGCCAAAAATCCACTGCGCAGGTGAATTTGTTGTTCATCTGCTATAACTGTTCAATTTGTACTAGGGTCCACTCTAACCATTGAATTTGGTTTGTTTTGTGGTTATCCTTCAACCTTAGTATCCACTCCTGCAATAAGTGTGGAAAATCACAGAAAAAGACTTCATGCAAATCAATAAACATGTATTTATCAAGATATTTGTAGGGTGTTATTCTAGGGTTTCTATTATATTTTTGTGCAAAATCCATCTCTTTTGTCCTTAGCCACCTTTCGATCTCTGATTTTGTGGGATTCCATGGTCTCAACATCCCCTTCTAGTGGCTCATTGCTTTCTTTTATGCTTTAATATTCTCTTTCTCCGCCTCCCACAGATGTTACTTATCTTTTAACAGATCTTCAATGTATCTCATATACTCAATCCTCTGTTGTTCCTACCAATGGCAACAACACCATTTGTTGGTTATTCCTATATCCTGGCTGAGTTTTTATTGAGTGATCCAGGGTTCATGTATGTTCGGAGTTCCAACAAAGCCTCTAAAACTATTGACCCTCCTAGTAAACCAGAAGGTAATGCAACACATAGGGTGCATTGCACCATCTCACATGAGATAGTCCTAATGGGTGGATGCAATACTCATTTGTTTGCAGAATAGGATTGAGTGGGAGATCTGAGAGTTGTACGCTGAGATTTATATTGTAACTTATTAGCTTAATACAATGTTATTACAAATACAGAGGAAATATAGTAACTCATTCATTAGCATATCAATACCAACTGAAGACAATAAATAAAACATGCATTCAATCACATAACACAGATGTTACTATGGTTCACCCCCTCCTTGGGCTACATCCACAAAGATCTGGCTCTTAGCTCTTTTATTATAGTCATTATGTCACTACAGTGTTGTGTGCTTTACAACTCTTCTCAGTCGGGTTAAGATCTATTATGAGGTGGACTAGATCGCACCAGGCTCCTCAGCCTGTGATCTAAACCTCAATATCTACCCTCCTCAGTCCACTCTAGCTCAACAACTTACAAAATTAGGTCATACAGCAAAATAATACATAGTATTTGTTTCTCTATGTTATCTTTTCTTATGATCTGATTCTCTATCAATCAACTACTAATACCTAGCACCTTTTCTATGAGACCTAAGTATCTATATTTATACATTGCCAGATCTTCATCCATTACAATATGTTGCAAAAACCCTAACCCTAATGTCGTTAGGTCTTCCATGCATGCATGCATGCTGCTCTTATTTCCAATTGTCGCTTTCCTCATGCATGCCTTCTTTCCCAAAATCGCCTTTCCTTCCGCTTTGGCCTTCTTCCAACAAAATTTCTTCATGGGTCTTATTTTTCCTATGACATTTCATTAAAAATTTTGTGAGGGAATTAACACATTATATTCACACCTCTTACAGATTCCTAAGTTCTTGATGATCCTATGTGGCTACAGGGTTTTTGATCCGAATTTATGAGTGGAAAGAAAGGAATAAAAGACTGAATACAATAACACAAAGATATAGAGAATGAAAAAAGATATCCAGTGAACAATAACTTCTATTGAATAAATAAAATAGGTTGAAACTATGAAATTGAAGAACTAAAAACAACTTGCTCGAATGGTGGTAACTATATATGAAGGAGATATCTGGTTGCTACATGCATCTATCTGATTAGAATGATTACAATGAGGCTCCAAAGGCCTCTTTAACATTACTCATGAATGCCAAAACCCTAGACATCCAAAAACCTAACCCTAGGAGATGAAATGCCAAAAGTTATGTGGGCCTCGATGGGTATGTTAGTACCTCAACTTCCTGGGGTTGTAACTTCTGCATATGACCTCCACTTTAGGCGCGTGATAGCCTGTTGGAAATTTATTTTAGAGAGATACACATTATAGTGTCAATCTCTATCTCTATCTACAATTTGACTATGGCAATCCAAAAAAACATTGTTTAGGGCCCCAAAATGGCCCTAGAAGTACATGAAGATGTATCAACATGAAAACTTCCAAAATAATCCATTTGGATTATGTGGGCAACCACAAATCTCTAACTAGAAGCTGTGTAGGGATTCAGACAACCCCGAAAGTGTAGAACCCACAATTACAAACAATTACAAAATAACATGTTGAGATAACAATTGTCAAGAGGAACCAGTTGGAATAGGTGGGTAGCCACCAATATCCACCTGGATCAATCCTACCCCCTTAGGAAGTAATGGTCTCCATTTTGTTGAGTGTCCCCATCAGGTGAGTAAACTTCTGCTGAATTTTTCCTCGGGTGAGCCACATGAGTTGGTGGAGGAGTTTCCTTACCTTGCCAACCTGATAAATATGGATCCTTTGTTGGCGAGTGCCCTTGACCTATGCATCTACTATATGATAAATGGATTCATGTTCCATACATTTTGGCTTTATCTCTATTGGTGTCAACTATTCTATGATCTTTAAGGTGTTTAATAATGGTGGAAAATATGGATGAAGGAGGTCCACATTGAACATTGGGTGCAATCCAAGGAAGGGTGGAGTGTTGAGCTCAAAATCATTGCTACCCACAACCTTGGTGATAGTGTAAGGCCCATAGAGAAGTGGTCAGAGCTTCCAATGGGGCCCTATAAGGTGCTCTTTCTATAAATGTAGCCAGACCTTGTTTGTTAGGTAGCTAGAGAGGTAGTAGTGGGGGCCCAGAGGGCCCATAGTGATAATAGTGGAGGCCATTCAATGTAATTTGGACTAGCTCCACTATATTATTAAATAAGACCCACTATGGTAGTTAGATATAATAAATGGGTAGTTAGATATAATAAATGTAAGAGGACTTCTTAGAAGGTTCTACTTCTAGAAGATTCCTCCTCTAGAATGTTCTTAGGTGATGGTAGAACTATATAAAGGGGTTCAAGAAATGTAATGAGACATGAAGAGAAGTATTTTATTTGGAGTAGTATCTCATTAGGAGGTTTTCCCCTCGAATATTCAAGTGAACAGGAGAGGATCCCTTCCATAATAGGATCCACTGTCTGGTGTTTCCCTACCTCAAGGGTTTTGATATAATAAAGTGGTGGTTTCCTTTATATTGCTCTATGGATTTATTCTGTATTCATTATTTATGGTGATTATATTTGTATATCTATTCAGGTTCTTAACAAGTGGTACAAGAGCACTTTCCTTGGCAGACAGTGTGGACAAATATTTTTTATTTTTGCAGATTTTTTTTTTTTCGGAGAAGAAAAAAGAGGGTCGCGACATTCCATAAATTTTTGGTATATTTATATGAAAAAATTTCATAAACAGGTTGTATATCTGATTTCCTCTCAAAAAACACCCAATTTGAAAAAAACAATAGTCTGAAACAGAGTCCAGGAAGTCAAGATATTGAAGTTTTAAAATCTGCAAATTTTCAGGGTTTTTTGCATGGATGACGACGTGATTTTTATTTACTTATGTAAAAGATGGAGGCCAAATTTGCCCAAAAAAATTACAGATATGAGTTCCTATCACAATTTTACCCAATTTCAAAAACAAATCAGTCGAAACAGACTCCGGGAAGTGAAGTTATGAGTATTTTAAATTCAACAATTTTTTAGGGTTTTTCCAAAAAAAACCTCGATTTTCTGTCATAACTTATTGTTATATTTTTTGGGTTTTTTCATGATGATTGCGGGACTGAAGAGTTCATAGGGTGCTTAGATGGCTATTTCTTCTCATACCCTCAAATAAATTCTACAAATTACTGAAGCATTCAAATCTCAGTTGTATGACACATTGGATGATAGATTGTGTGACTCTGCAGATGGTCTCAATGATAGTTTTCATAATATTCAAGATTCATTGGATAGAATGAAAGAGACATTTCTTATGGAAAACATCAGAGAGGAATATAATCAAGAAATATATTCTTGGTATGATTTTGAGGCCGATTGTGATGATTGGTATATGGATAGTTGTCATTTCTGGGATGACAACCACTTTCATATTTTATTTGATGACTCTAATCCACCTTTTGTAGAGAGCATCAATATGACAAATCGAGAGCCAATTATTATTACCAATGTCCATCCTGCATATTCTACAGTGATATTATTCCTTTCAGATTCTGCTATGACCCTTTTCCACTATGTGGATGGATCTTCTTATTTGGATCCACTTGACAAGTGTCAGTCTTTGGAGCATCATTTTGAGTTGGTTATTGGGTTCCAAAATCTTCCATGGGGAGTTCACATGAGCACTTGGACATGGGACTCGGGCTTACAATGGTGGTTGGACTACTTCAGCATGGTGGATTTCCTTTCTACATGGGACCTTGGTTATCCAGTCTTCTTCAGCATTATGGTCCACAAATATCCATGGTACCCTGGTATATGGTTGTACAGTGAGCATTAAGGACAACTCTTTCATAAGGGGGATCGAATGTTAGGTAGCTAGAGAGGTAGTAGTGGGGACCTAGAGGGCCCATAGTGATAATAGTGGAGGCCATTCAATGTAAAGTGGACTAGGTCCACTATATTATTAAATAAGGCCCACTATGGTAGTTAGATATAATAAATGGGTAGTTAGATATAATAAATGTAAGAGGACTTCTTAGAAGGTTCTACTTCTAGAATAATCCTCCTCTAGAATGTTCTTAGGTGATGGTAGCACTATATAAAGAGGTTCAAGCAATGTAATGGGACATGAAGAGAGTATTGTATTTGGAGCTGAAGCTCATTAGGAGGTTTTCCCCTCGAAGAGGCAAGTGAATAGGAGAGGATCCCTTCCATAATAGGATATATTGTATGGTGTTTCCCTACCTCAAGGGTTTGATAGTAATAAAGAAGATTTTTCATATTGTTCTTGTATATATGTTGTGGTGCTTTTGTATTCAGTCTTTGTTTCTTAACATTGTCTCCACATAAAATTGGTGTGATACCCAATGAACTATTTGTAATTAGCATTGGATTTCTACAAAAAATCATGGAACTGTTGGTGGATGTGTTGAATCCACTCAATGAATCTGGTGGCTATGTCTGCCTTAGATTGAACATGGGAATATTCTTCCTGTGTGGTTGTAAGAGGTAGTGCAACATCAATGGGACCCAAGTGTTGGAATCCCAACCCCACCTGAAATGGGATATGTAGGTGGATCTATGGAAAGGCTTGTTGTAGTTGTGAAGAAAATAAGGAAGACTCTCATCCCATGTACACAGATGCTTAGAGTTGTACATGTGCAATATGTGCACAATCATTCGATTGATGACCTTTGTTTGGACATCGGTTTAGGGGTGGGAAGAAATGGATTTAGTGAGCTTAGTGTCCAACAGTGACTAGAGAGTCAACCAAAATGTGTTGAGGAACCTGATGTCTCGATATTAGGTGATGGTCTATGGTATCCCAAAATGGACCCACACTTATTCGAAGAAGAGCCTGGCCATATTTGACATTGTGATTCTCTTCTTGCAGGATGTGAGAATGGAAATCTTCGAAAACCGATCAACCACCACAAATACATAATCATTGTTGTTCTTGGTGGATCTAAGGCCAGACATGTAATCCATCGAGATGGATTCCCAAGGCCTCTTGGGAGTAGGAATAGGGGTGTATAAGCCTTGATTCTTGATGGTTGGTTTGGAGATGGCACATGAAGTGCAAGATATGATATACTTGTTGACGTCTTATCGAATTTTTGGCCAATTAAAATGTTTTTATCGAACTCCCATAGTTTTCTCCACACCAAAATGTCTTTCCATCCAATTGTAGTAAGCCTCCCAAATAAGGTTTGCAAGCTCTCTTGTGGGAACATAGAGGTGGCCCAAATGGCATAACAATCCTTCATGGATGTGAAAATTGGTGAAATTTGCTCCTATACCCAAAATATGATAGGTGGTGGAAAAATCAGGATCACACTGATAAATTTGGGGCCACTCATATGCCTCATGCCCACAGGAATGGAGCACTATGGTGAGTGAAGCAATGGGAAGACGACTGAGGCAGTCAGCGACACGATTTGTTCCCCCTTTTTTATCCTTGATGTTGACATGGAACGTTTGTAGGTATGTGGACCACTTTTGATGGTAGTTATTCTACAAATTCCCATATGTTTGTATGAACTGTAGAGGCTTGTGATTAATGTGGATGATTGTCTCCTTTTCCAGAATGTAATGTCTCCATTGACAGTATTCTTGCATAATGAAATATATTTCTTTGTCATAGGTGGGGTATTTTTGGACATTATCTGAGAGTGTCTCACTATGGTATGCTACTGGATGACCATGCTGAGTGAGAACTGTGCCTACATCATAGTCGGAGGCGTCGATATCAATCTCAAAGGATCTCTACAGATCAGGTAAGGAGAGTATTGGAGCTAATTACAAGTGATGATTTAGATAATCAAATGCTTGTTGTTTTTCCTACCCCCATGCAAACGTTTCCTTACCACCACCCTTGGTTACTTGGATGAGGGCCCATGCAATATGGGAGAATCCCAACATGAACCTTCGATAGAAGTTGGCAAGTACCAAGAAGCTCTGAAGCTCGGTTAGTGTGGTCGGGGCTAGACAATCATGAATGATTTAGATATTATCTTGATCCACATGTACCCCATGCTCATCAATAATGTAGCCCAAGTATTGGACCTTGTTCATGCCAAAGGAACATTTTTCCAGGTTGGCATATAGTTTGTGCTTTTGCGGAGTTCCAAAAACCTATTGAATATGTTGCATGTGCTCCTCCCAATTTATGTTGAAGATGAGGATGTCATGTAAATATACCACCACAAAAGGGTTGGTGAAGGGTCTCAATACATCATCCAACAATTTCATGAAAGTTGTCAGTGCATTTGTTAACTCAAAGTGCATGAACAGCCATTCGAAGAGACCTTCTTTAGATTTGAAAGTTTTCTTTCATACATCATTTGGTTCGATGGGAACCTGGTGGTAGCCGTACTTTAGTTCAATCTTGTTGAAGAACTTTCCCTCCTTGAGATGTTCAATAAGGTCATAAATTCATGGAATTGGGTATCGGTTCCTGACTATGATTTTGTTTAAAGATCTGTAATCAATGTAGAGTCTCCAAATCCTGTCCTTCTTCTGCACCAGTACAATAGAGCTTCCACAAGGGGAGGAGTTGGGTCTGATGTGCCCCTTTTGAAGAAGCTCTTGGATCTGACACCTAATTTCATTATTTTCCATCAGCGAGCGATGATAGACTGATCCATTAGGTAGAGGTGCACTAGGGGTCAGATCAATTGGATGCTTGACTTGGTAGTGTGTCGGTACCTCGGTGGGTGAGGAGAAGATGTATCTATATTCTTCCATGATCCCATCCACTTGCTTCTATTGCAAAGAGAGGATTTATGTCGAGGTCAAAAATGTGGCGATGACCTTCTTGTTACTGTGAGAATGGATTACAAAGAAGATGAACTTCTCGATCTGTGAAATGACCTTATTGCATTTCTTAGAAGATATTTAAGAAATAGCGGTAGGCATCGCTACCTCTGGTATCCTATACAATTGTCTAATCAAAGTAATAATAACATTGCAGGGTCTAGACTCATACACAACATTTATTTTCCATAAATATGGTTGGCCTAAAATAACATCACAAACTTCAAGGGGAGAAATATCAAACAATAACTTGTCTTTGAAGGGCTTGATGTTGTAGGGGAGACAACATTGTTGGTTGACGTAGAGATCTTGTCTTTGGCGAAGCCAACCAATGGTGTAGGGATGCATATGTGGTGTTATTGGAAAGTCCAAATACTTGATGACCTCTGCTGAAATAAATTTCTTCTTACTTAAGCTATCAACAATGAAATGTAGCAGAGTCCCCTTTAGCCACATCTGTGAGTCAAAGTGGTGTTCCCCTTCCTCTAGTTCTTCTAGTTTTCTTGGTTGGACTTTGGTGGTAGTGACAGTGGAACTGCGTTCGACATCAATGATCCATTTCCCACTTTTTGGATTTGATTCAGAGTCAGAATCTGCCTCTGACTCGAAATCTTTCATCTCGACCACCAGTGACTTCTTGGAGCGACATTCTTCAGTGTTGTGCTAGGGATTTTATGGTATTGACACCATTTTATCATGTCCTTCTCCGACTTCTCATTACCCGTCTTGGGTTGTGGCTTGGATTGGTTGTCCTGAGAGAGACCATCTTTTCTTTGTCCCTTTTTTTGTGGGTTGGGCCCACCTTTTCCCTGTTTCGACTGTGAGGACTTTGCAGATCCAAACTATCGCCTCTTCTGCTTAAATTTCTTCTCAATCTTGACAACATATCTATAAGCCACACCTAATGATGCAATGTCCAAAAACTCCATTTATGTTTGAATGTATCTATGCATAAATCCACGATATGTGAGAACCAAATTTAATTTAGAGTCTTTGATACCCAATTTGGTGCACATGGTATGGAAAATATTGGTGAACTCTTGTACTTTATGGTCCCTTTACTGACACAACGTGGTCCATCTTGTTTACTGGTCCTCGTAGCTTCCAACATGGTAGTATTGTTATTTAATGGAATCCATGAAGGAATCCCATGTGGTGGCGACTAAAAATATTGTAGATTCCTCTATGGCCCTTTTCTCAAAGTAAGTATCCCACCGGTCCTTAACATGGGGGACAACCTTGAGGAGTGCAAAAGTACTATTTTCCCTATTGGAAAAATTGTGGACCAAAAAATACCCTTCGAGCATATTCAACCATTTATCTATAGCATTTGCATCTATCAATCCTTCAAATAATCGAATATCAAAATTTACCTATACCTTGAAGGGGGTTGCATGGTTTCTTGATGAAGATGCATCTCGTGTGGGAAACCACTAAAGGATCTGTGCAAAGTTATCCATCATTCCATTCCTTTGTTGCGCAAGGGCTTCCTCGAACAACATTTTAAAAGGATCTCCTACTCCATAATATTTCTTCTCATCCCCCATGGGTTGTTGTCAGGATTTGCGTGGCCGATCTTATAAAGGCTCAAATGGTTCGAGTCCCAACTTCTTGTACCCAGATCTTGTCGGGAACATGCACGAAGAAAAATAAATGAAGACTCGATCGCTCTGATACCACTGATCCGTATTTATGAGTGGAACATAAGGAATAACAAAATAAATACAATATCATAGAGATATGGAGAACAACAAAAGATATTCAGTGAACAATAACTTCTATTGAATAAATAAAATAGGTTGAAATTGTGAAACTGTAGAATTGAAAATAATTTGCTCGAATGGTGGTAGTTATCTCTGAAGGAGAGATGTGGCTGCTACGTGCATATGTCTGAGAAAAATGATTACAATGAGGCTCCAGAGGCATTTTTAACATTACTCATGAATTCCAAAACCCTAGACGTCCAAAAACCTAACCCTAGGAGATGAAATGCCAAAAGTTATGTGGGCCTCGATGGGTAATTTGGTAACTTAACTTCCTGAGGTCATAACTTTTTCATACAACCTCTGTTTTAGGCATGTGATAGCCCGTTAGAAAGGTATTTTCAAGAACTATACATTTTTCCATCAAACATTGAATCTATCTACAGTTTGACTCTAGAAATCCAAGAAAACATTGTTTAGGGACCCAAAATGGACCTATAAGTACAAAAAGATGTAGTGACATGAAAACTTCCTAAATAATCCCTTTGGATTAGGTGAGCGGCCACCAATATACACCTAGAATATGTGTAGGGATTCATACATCCCTGAAAGTGTAGAACCCAAAATTACAAATAATTATAGAAGAGCATGTTTAACTAACAACTATCAAGAGGAGCCAGTTGGAATAGGTGTGTGGCCACCAATATCCACTTGTATCAGTTTGATAACCTATTACATTCCTTGAATGATTTTTATTTCAGTTACTAATCATTTTTTTTAATGAATTATTCAAATTCTGTATTCCATTGCTAGAATGTGGTTCATAACATCCCCATCCTTATACTCTCATGTAGTGGACAACTCTTAACTTCAATCATAAGGTCACTAATCCTTTTTATGTGCTAGAGATTAGTTACATGCAACCATCATATTAGCTATTTAATTCAGATCGTATATTATTTCCTTCAAGAAACCTCTCCTCTTCATTCTCTTTATTTCCAATACTTATTCATAATTTTTCTTAAAGGAAATCAAATATAATGTTTCTGGTGTATTGGCCAATGTCCTTTTAATCACATAATTGATTTTGTCTCTTTTTGTGGTTGCTGGAACACGTTAGCATGATATCATTTCTTAACGATTGCTCCAGCCTTAAGATGAATGTGGGGCAATCCCTTGATCTCCTTCTCTTTTGGAATTCCCTTTCTTTGAAAACCTAGGCCCAAGGCCTTTTGAGTTTTCCCCTTATTTTATTATATTCTTTTCCCTAAACAAACCGCATGGTTGGATTCTTCTCGATGAAATATTTCCAACGACTACAACCATACTTAAATTAAAGTCCTAGATAAAACTTTATGGTATCCCAAAGTTTCCTAAGCCAAAAATCACCTTATCTTCCCCACTTCCACATGACATCCACGTGGCACACTCTCTCTTGTGTCATCTAAAATGGCACTAATGATGATGTGGCACCCACCTACTATCCTTATCATTGTCAATATTTATCCTATCTCTTATATCCTTTTCTTGACCACTTCTCCCGGTGACAATTTCCTAGACTTATCATCTTCGAAACTCCATTGTTCCCTATCAATTGGATGCTCTGATCCCATCCCCCAACAATGATGCCACCTATTCTCTTTTGTCATTGAAGTTCCATTCGCTCCTGTATTTCAATCGCTTTGACTCCATTCCCTGGCAATGACATACACAACAACTCTCATACATCGGTGATCAACAACCTTGATCCCATCGGTGCCACAAAGTTGGACAAAATTTAACACCCCCTCACTTCCTCAACTTCCAGGCTAACATCATGGTCTCTCTGACTACCTAACTGGCATCCTCATCATCCTAACTTCCCTATGGTCAATATTATTCTTCTTCGGTAGATCAACAATCCTCATTTCTTCATGGCCACCCTCCTACTAATGGCCTAGGTTATCCCTTGGAATAGTTACCATTGGAGTCCACCCCTCTATGAACCATAACTTACTTCGACCTCCCTCCTCTAACATATGCCTAAGATATCTCAGCCTATAGTTCTGATGGTTAGGATTTAAGAAAAAATCCCAAAGGGCCTCCTCGCCTAGAAAGACACTTTCTCGTCCCATTGATCAATAACTCATCACCATGTAACATCTTCTGAACATGTTAATTACCATGTTGGCCAACCCCCCCTCATCATGACATCACTCACTTCTTATCCAAATTTAAGCGACAACCCCCACATGGCATCTGAGTTGGAACCTTGTACATGTGTCCCTATCCTTCACCTTCCACCTGGCATGACACGTGTCACCAAAATGAAACGTTAACCCTTGTCTCAAAGCTTTAAATCACCCTGACACATGGCACCTCACCCGTATGATACATGGATCTATTCTTAGTTTAACATGTGGATTGACATGGCAATACACATCACCATAAGGCACCTTGAATTATCCAATAAAGTGTCAAAATGTTATGCTTACACTGTGACAATCCATGATGTGGAAAACATGGTATGTGATTTGTTGTACAATACCTTTCTCCTACTCACCTTCCACTCAATCTCTTGAATAACACATTTCTTGAAGATGGAATATTCTTTGATACCCTTTCTTTGGAGTATGAAGTGATCTTTGTTTTTCTTCTCCCCAATAGAATTAACTCTGAGGTCCCACATATAATAATATTTATGATCCCTTCCTCTCAGCACACAAATCAAAGATGGGGTGGAATATTATTTGATACCTCTATATCGAAGCTCAATTTACTCTGTCAACATTCCTTCCGTGATGAACGACTGAGATACACTTCTCAACCTATATATCCAATGACTAAGATTCAAAATGAGTATCTTAATTCTCCAAAATTTAACTGGGCCCACTTTATTCCCACACAATCACGAGTTGATACGTGTCACCCCTCGGTACACCCTAGCTACCAAGTAGTCATCATTGTCACGCAAATCACCTAATTTCCATACTCGTCACTCAATGAACCTCCTTCGATGAATGGATGAGATTTCATGGGATGTATCTTGATGAATCAATGGCTCTTATACCTTCTAGGAACTCCATCACTCCCTTGCAATCGATCATTCTAATGGCCTTTCCCATGATCAATTGTCATGATTCTTCACTTCACATTCCTTCGATAGATTAAAGGTTCTCGTTGATTCATAGTTTCCCCATAGAGGTCCCTTATGGCATATTATGTGTTTACTCTGATATCCTTATTTTCCAACCTGTAGTCAAGATCTTTCAGCATAACCAGATCAATTTCTATGATTTTTTTCAAATCAAACATAGGGCTTGAAGTTTTCACCCCAACAAATGGCTAAGATCTAGCCTCATCCATATCCAACAACCATTGTTATTTTCTCTAGATTTTGTATAAGAAATATTCGTCGACAAACTTTAAGATCGATGACCTAGATTTGTCTAACCCTCTGAATATCAGCAGCTAGGAAACGTTCCTCAATGCACATAGAAAAAAAACCTAGGCTTCTGATTAATGGCCTAGATTAAGCCACAGGTAGATCAATGGTTGTTGAGCATTGATTTTTAAATGAACATAACTTTTTCTACAGGTATTGGAATGAGGCTCATTGTTGGCCCAAGTTTGTTCAGACCAGGGTCCTTCTCAAGTTACCAAAAAAAGGCACCGTGTAGTCTAGAGTGATGGCATTTTCATCCCATCCAAAGAGAAGAAGTCTCACCTGAAGCGTTGTTGAGATAGATAGATAGGGAAGGGCAAGGAGAAGTCTAAAGAATATCCATAGAGTACTCGAAACTCACTTCAGTTCTTGCGTAATCAACATTATCAGATCAGAAACATCTAAATGTAAGAATAAAACCTATTGGTATTGCAAACACCAGTTAACCATAAGAGAAAACATTATAACTCATAAGTTATACATAAAGACTGAAATGCATAAGAAACCATGTAAAGACACATCAGATTTGAAAATTTAATTCTTCTTCATATCATCGTCAAAGATATTTCTTACATTACAAACTCAACATTACATAGAAAGTACAGTACAGACTCTTGGCTCTAGATCTTAGCCACATAATCTTGATTTCCCAGCCAGTAGGTCGCATTCATTACAGAGTCTACTCTTCTTGATTTACAACAAAACCTTGGACAATGCCCATGGACTTGGATCTGATTGACACAACTCAACTTAACAATATCAGCTAATGACCAAAAATGAATGAGAGAACTAATCAACCTGCCAAACAATCAACTCTTTTTCAATTATATTATGTCCTATGTATAGCTGGGTTATGTCTTCTTATTTGGCTTGCACCTCTTCTTGTTCTGTTGCAACTGTCTGTTGTTTAGCTAGTGTTGCACTGGCTTTCAAAACTATTTTTTGTTATTCTTCCTTCTGGCCTCTGATGGAGGTTGCGCGACCAATACTTGCACAATGTTTTCTCAGAAACGAAAGGCCCAACAGGCTCTGACCACAATCATTGACTTGTCCTTGAGTCAAGCACTTGGTTCCTTCACATTATCTAGGATCAACTATTGCTTTCCCTGATCTAGATTATTCTCTTCTTTGAGATCTTTTGTTTGTGTCTTTTCTTCCTTCACTTCTTCAAAGGAAGGGCCCAATTCTGGAAGGATCTCTAATGATCTGTGCTTTACTCCATGAAATATTTCAACTTTGTCCTTCCATTTCCGAGCAAGGAGTGATGCTTCGACTAGGAACTGTTGGGTCATCCCTTTGTTGTGCTCCTTTGGCTTAGCTGCAACCAACGAGTTCCATTCGAAGTCAATTATTGCGTCAACCTGGAGCATCTGCATATAGGCGGTTTGAATCACCAGTCGAAACTCATGCAACTCTTTCTTGGCTACTAATTGTGCTTCGTAGAGGGAATTTAGTTTATTATCAGCCTGCTGAATTTGGTCAAACTTTTGCTGCTACTCCATGGGGTCCATTGTGACCGCAACTTCCTCATTGAGAACTTGGATATTTTTGCCCACTTCCTCCAAGACTTGATTTCATCGAGCGATGATACCCATCCAATCACTGAATTCCTTAAAGATTCTAGCATAGTCCACGGTCTGTTTGTGTAGTGTCGCTCAGGAATTGTTACCTTGCAGTATTATCTTCTACATTTGTTCCTGTAGTTGTCGAGGCTCTTATTCTGCTTCTTGTTGGACTTGTTGTAACTTTTCTTGTATCTTCTCGGTGCATGTCACGAGCTATGTCCATGCCACTTGTATTATCTCGATCTGTTGCTATGGTTCTATTATCTCACTGGCTTCTGCTAAGTCGGGTGAAACTTTCCAGATTTTGGGCTAGGCTTCTACAATTATTTCTTGGACCTTTTCCAGTTTGTGCTCGGCTAGGATTCTGCCATGTTTTTCTGCCATTCTACATGCTTGTTCAACTAACTATTCTTTTCTGGTGAGCTTGGTTGAGCTCTCGATGTCCTGGATTCTTTTCTCTAGTTGATCTGTGGAGTCTCTGATTAGCTTAAATAATTGCGATGCTGGCCACTATACCAGGTTTGTAGCTGAAGGAGATGCATTAGTAGGTGCTCTCGTTTGTAGAGGGAGTCTATTGGTTGTTGAGTGGTCCAAATGGGTTTCTACCTCCTCCTCTATAAGTGGTGCTGGTGTGATCCTCAGTCTTAGATATTTGGGTAGAAGCGCCAGTACCTTCGTTCTAGTGATGCAGAGTTGCATCAATTCTGCACATTATTGGGGGTTCTAGAGGACTTGCTCCATTTTCGCTCGCGTCGTTGTCGTATCTTATTCCATTGTTGAGTCTGGCTCATTGGGAACATCTAGTATCTCTGTGTCCTCTAGTAATCCTGCATCCTGCATCATGGTTTCTTGGGCCTCCTCACCCTTAGGTGGTGAGGTCATTTGGTAGTTGGAGTGGTGGTGGAGGCTGCTCAATGATGAATGTGGAAAAAAATGTTGCAGGCTCTGGGTCATCCTGGATATCAATAACAATGGTGATTTTGGTCGTGGTGCGGGTGCAAGGAGTGAAATATGCAAGGGGTTGTGGATTTAGGGTTTTTCTCGAGGAGATTCCAGTTCTCTACTTCTTCTGTAACTATTCGGTCCCAAACATAGTGCCCAAGAACTGGTTAGCCTGTACACCTGATAGGATGGCATTGTCTAGTAGCTTACGACGGGCCACTCTTCCCTTGCGCACCAACTGATGTGCCTCTTCCTCATCCTCAGAGTTGGTCTGTACTGGTGCATCTATCTTATTCTACTCAGGGCCTGAGCTCGGTCCCTCTTCTGCTTCCTTATCTTTCTTCTTGAGCAGATTGGCTGGAAAAATATAATGCATGCCTATTTTTCATGGGATGCATTTAACTCCTGTCCATGACATGACCTCCTTGTTGAAAGCTTCTTCATCCAGATAAAATGGTAGCATTCGTGTGTGAAAAGATTCTCGGCTAGCATACCTCGTCCAGACAATTGTATTGTGCCTGTTCATGTTGAATGCAATATTCCTCATGTTATTATTAAGGATCTCCTGTGGGATGCATGGCCTCTGTGTTTCTTCGATCATGGCATTATACCATTTGCAAAATTCTACATTGTTGAGCGTTGTGTTTTCTGAGTCTGGTCATGGCTCAAACATCTTCGCCATACACCCTTTGTCTGGTATTATCAGTTGTTGGCCCACCGGTGACTTCCACTTGAGTATTGCAAATGTCACAAGTAGGTATCCATAGGTAAAGGAGCCTTCTTTCTCCTGTGCCTCGTCACAAGCTACGAGTAATTCCTCCAGCAGGAAAATACACTCGTTGAATACTACTCCCTGATTGCAAAATTCAGCAATAGATAGCGCATCTAGGGTGCATTCTCCCTTATAATAGGACCTCATAACCTTGTTGGAAATGACGTAGTAGCCATTCCAGACTAGCTCGGGTAATATTGGCTCAATGAATGTTGTGTGTCTGCCTCGCTTGGTGTTAAACCTCTCGTACAGACTAAGTTCACCTTTCTTCTTCCCATTCTTACTAGGTCCCTGAAATCCTTTTGACACATCCTCTCCTTCGGAGGATAGTCCAGTAAGTTGTTGGATGTCCTTTGCATGGATTGGATATCACTTATCCAACCATAGGCTTCTGTCGTGCACTCTACTTATCAAAAATTTTGTACAACACGCCATGTTGCCTGTAGTGCCAAAGATTGGTAAGTCTCCAAGGTTCATGATGGTGGAGTTAAACAAATTAATGAACTCTTTTTTCAATATATAATGTATATCTCCAGTTCCATCTAGGGATAACTCCCAAAAGACATATGGGTTCATCTATGGGAACAAAGTTGAATCTGTGAGTTCAAGTTCGAGCAACTTGATGTGCTCTACCTTCCCTTTGAGGTCACCTATGATCTTGACCCTGGGGTCACAGATCTCATATGGTACTGCTTCTTTCATCATGGTGCTTCAGCTTGTTATAACTCTCATCATTCTCACATCTATGGAAAATAAGAGCTAGGCTATGTGTTCAGCTTTTGCAATGGTCTCTACTGGTTCACACTGTTGAATGTGGAAATGTCTATGCTTGTTTTGAGAAACAATATGTTCTCAGATAAGTGATGAGAGTATTTTGTCTAGATTTAATGGGTATGTTTTAACAATAAATGCTCCTCATGATGACTGTATGGACACAACAGGGTGTGATTTATCCAATGGGATGGTTTGATCAAGGGAAATCCGATTGGGCAATGTGAGTATTTACTCATTTGAGTGGAATAGGGGTGTGGCTGAATTGAGACCTTTCTACTTGATGGGTGGGTGTCACGGCGTGAAGTTTGATGGCACCTTAGCATAGTGTGGCTTTATGGATTAATAGGTGACAGTCGGGGTACCAGATTAGCAATAAAGGTTGTGACTAGACTGGGTGTGCGTGGCCTTTAACTCTGATTGGATTTGGATTCAGGGTGCCTCCAACTACAATGGTTGTCCCTGTCATCCTTAATGATGAAGATTACTGGACTTTCTCATGCTTCAGATTATGTACTACTGAGTTGTTAATTCTGTATCAACCAACACTTAAAAAAAATAGATAAACTATGTATTATGGCACAACACTGCACGCATGGACATTATTAACTAAATTTACAAAACTCCAAAAAGAAAAACAAAACTCAAATGTAACTATTGTACAAGCTCCATCGGATTGGAGTGACTCCCACTCTTCTCAGTTTCGAGATAGGTAGGGCTTCAGGCGAGCATCGTTCACCCATCTCGGTCGTAGCATACCATCCAGTTGCATGAGTTGGTCTACTCCTGATGGTCAAATCTCCACAACTATGAGGGGTCCCAACCAGTGCATGCACAACTTGTCAGTGCGTTTGGTATTGGTTGTCGTAAAGTAACACCATGTCCCCTTGTGAAAAGACCTTGGTCTTGATGTGCTGGTCATGCGAAGGTTTTTGTCTCACCTTTTCAACCGACTGATGGAAATCTGCTAGAAATCTAGTTTCTTTGAGTTCTTGTAGCTCTGCAAGTCCCTGTGTCATTGATTCTTCATCTATCATACATGTAGTGTGTGTAATATATAGACTTGGTGTGATGAACTCTGCAAGAACCACTTCCTCTTTTCTGTAACCCAACTAGAACGATGTATATATTTGGAGTTTCTTTGAGTTTGTCATGTAGGCCCATAATACCTTTGGAACTCTATCATCCCAGTCCTCTTGATTTACGCAATAGACCTTTGTTAGTCCTTTTTCCAAGATTTTGTTGAAGGCTTCAACTGTTCTATTGGCCTGTGGGTGGTATGGACTTCTCTTGTGATGCTAAATCAGAAATTCAGTGGTAAGTGTTGCTATAGTGCTGCTAATGAAGTGAGCTCCCTGATCGCTGGTTAGGCTCTTGGGACAGCCGAAGCGGGTAATGATATTATCGAAAATGAGCCTAGCAGCCATATCCGTCGAACAGTCATGTACCACTACTGCTTCAACCCAATGAGTAATGTAGTCGATTGCGGTAATGATGTACCTTGCCTTCGAAAGTTTGGTTGTGGGGTTGATGGGCCCAATGAAGTCAACTGCCCATTTCTCAGATTCCTGTAGAGATCTAATAGGTTGTAGTGGTAATTCATCTCGGCATGATGGTTTTCCCACCCATTGACAAATGTCACATGATCTAGTGTATTCTTTTTCATTCTTGAAAAGTGTTTCCCACCAAATTCATGCATGTAGAACTTTCTATGCAATTGCCTTTTCTCCTACGTGTCCTCCTACAATTCCACTATGGCATTCCTAGAGTATATCCTTCCTTTCATGATCTAGGAAACAACGCCTGAGGATACTGTCTAGTCCTAGTTTATATAGTTGGCCAGCGATCAACTGGTAATATACTGCTCTGATGACCATATGGCGTTTATGGGTTGCAAAATATGTTTCAGGGCAGGCCCCTGTGTTGAGAAAGGTTTCTATGTCCTCTAGGTATTCTGGTATTGTATCGATCCTGAACAAATGCGCATCTGGGAGCTATTCATCGACTGCTCCACCAATTTCTCCCAACTCTAGTCTAGATAGATGGTTGGGCCCGACGTTGCATCATCCTAGCTTGATGATGAATTCAAAGGAAAATTATTGAAATAGCAATAGCCATCTACAAATTCTTCCTTCCAAAACAGGTTTGTTAACTAGTTATTTTAATGTTGAATGACCAATAAACAATTTGAAATGAGATCCTAATAGATAGTGTCTAAATTTCTTTAAATCGTAGATCATTGCTAGACCTTCCCGTTCGACCGTTGTATAGTTTCACTCTGATTTTGACAGCTTCTGACTCACAAAGTATATAGGGTGATCCATAGCTCCATCTCCTGGATGTGTTAAGATAGCTCCTAAGGCAATTCCTGAAGCATCCACATGGATGTGAAATTCTTTCTCCCAATTTTGGAATATCAGAATCGGTGTTGTGATGAGTTTTTCCTTAAGTGTTTTGAATGCTTTGTCACACTTGGGATTCCATCGGAACGTTTCATCCTTTTTCAGGAGGTTTTCTAGAGGTGCAGTAATGTTGGCATATCTTCAAATGAAATGACGATAATACCCCGTGTGTCCAAGTGTAAAGCGCAACTGTTTAGCACTCGTAGGTGGCAACATATTCAAAATGACTGCTACTTTAGTTGGGTCTACCAATACTCCTTCTTGGCAGACTATATGGCCAAACAAATTTTCGTGTGGCACACATAATATACACTTCCTGAGATTTAGTGAGATTTGTAACTCTCTACATCTGTCGAACATTAGCCTCAGTAGTGCTACATGTTCCTTGAGCAGGATATATATTGTCCAATCATCCATATAGACCTCTATGAACTTGTGGATAAACTCTCTAAAGGTTTCTATCACAATCCTGGAGAAAATTACAGTGGCATTCTTTAAACCAAATGGCATTACATCATATGCAAATGATCATCGAACCCCATTCGATGATGATGGTGGTTTTTATCTTGTCCTCTTTAGCAATCCTAACTTGATGGTATCCTGAGAATCCATCCGTAAATGAGTATGCTTCCTTCCACGCAACTTGTTCTAGGACCTCACCGGTAAAGGGTGTTGGGAAAGGGTCGTGCACATAGGCATAGTTGAGGCTCCTGTAGTCTACACATACTCTAATGTCTTCGGTTTCTTTCTTTCTTTGAATGACTATCAGGCTGACCCATTCTGCTTCTTCTACTAGAAAAATAAGACCTGCTTCAAACATCTTATCAATCTCCTTTTTTAATTTTTCTTTTACTTTCGGGTTAAGATGGTATGGCCTATGTCTGAGAGGCTTGGATCCTGGTTTTAGCTCAATATTCATTTCTCCCAAAACTCCTTTGATTCCCTTTAATTCTAAAAAAGTCTTAGGGAACAAATCTTCGTATTCTCGCAGTAAGGTTTGTATTTCCTGATTGGTTTTCCCATCCCAGTAATCGCCCACCAGAGCTATCTTAGGTTTCTCTTTGGTCCCTATGTTGAGTCTCTATAGTTTTAATTGGTGATTGTAGGAACTATCAGTCTGACTCGATATGGTGTTTTGGATTTCCCTGTTTCCCTCAGTCTTTTTGATGGCTAGGTTTCTTAGTTCTTCTAATTCATCTAGGCTTTCTGAAGATTAGCTAATCTGATAGCATTATATAGGATTTCCGGTCATAGGTAAGTGGATTTTGGTTTGAAGTTCTTGGGTATGCTTGGGACATATTAGAAAGTTTGATCTCTTGTCATGATTAGCTGTAAAAAGAAGTTCTTTAATCTTTTGTAGGACTAGTTTAAGCTCAGGGTAATTACTTGTGAACAAGAAGTCTTTGCAAAATTGAGCTACCAGTGTTCACCAATCGTTGTTCTATCTTCTAGTTTCCTCATGTGTAAACCAAGCTTTCAGAATTTGGCCTAGGGAATGGGGGAATACCTGAACCCAAAAGAGAGAGGGTATCTCCACAACCTACCATTGTGTCACACACTGTTCGATGTGTATTCTAGGGTCCGATTCTCTAATGAACAGTTGCATGGAATGTGGGTCCATCTGTATCTCTGATTCCAGCTGTTCCTTATTCTAGAACCTGTATTTGAGAGCTTGCTTCACCTCATCTCAAGTCTTAAGTGCATTTTTGTGCGTAGCCCACCATTTGGTGGGGTTGTTCTGGAAAGCGATATATAGTACCGAGATTCGTTGATCCTCTCTCACTTTCTCTTCAATTCTTTGCAATAATTTGCCTAGGTATGAGGTGCCATCATATATTGGGTGTTCTCTGACTTCAGTCCCAATCCATTTGGTCATTCTGAGAGTTGCACACCTTCTTGAGAATCTTTCGTGCGAACTTTGTTTCCAACTATCAAAAGCTAGTTCTGAGTCTTCATCTACTGATTGTATACTTCTCCAGCTTATTGATCCATCCACAGTAGGATTTATATAATCATTTATTGTCCTAGCTGTTATGGTGTACAATTGGTCTAGGTCTTCTCCTTCTATATTATTGTTCATTGGTTTTGTGTACCTGGGTCCTACATATGGATCTAAAGGTTGAACTACTTTGAAAACCGTAGCTTCAAAAGTCATGGTGTCTTTATTTAATTCAATTAATGTGTAATTGTCATAGGCCCATTCGATGCCAAGTAGCACAGGGTAGGGGTCCTTGTCTCCCATGATCTCAATGAATTAAAATTCAACCACTATTTTTTCTCCTGCTACATCGATTTCCACGTTCTCCAGTCTTCCTATGGGAAAGATACAGTATTGGTTTGACATTCTTAGCTGAATTGGGGAATATGTCAGTCTTGGTTTTCCTAGGGTTTCCCAAGTTTTATTGAGCAGAATGTTCACATCTGAACCTAGGTCTAGCATGACGTCCTTAATTTTGAAGTCCTCTAACTGGGCTACCAGTCGGAATTATTTTCTAGTTCTTACTTTTCTTCGTTGCACTCTTTGAGTGCTCTTCTCAGGAAGGTTATCCCTAATCCTTGATTCAGAGGTTTCTTCATTTCCTAAGAATAGGTACAACACATTGTGTAACTTCTTTATCAGTTGGTCATTCCCCAGAATGTTAGAGAATAATTGAAACTAGATGTCAACTGTATTTTGATGCTACTTAGGTTGTCTTAATATGCCTATAGGGTTTCTAGGTGTAGGGGGTGAAGCAGGTACTTGTGCTACCTTAGGATATACAACCGGCTGAGGAGGGTTCTCTTGCGTTTCACAACTAGGAATACTCTGGAAGGCTTCTATGTCATATTTAAGGAACAATTTATTTTTTAAGGGGTCATACCTATCTCCCTTAGGTACTTCCTTCTAAATCTAGGGTAGAGCATCAGAATTAGCTCTTGTCCTTGCACCTCCTCAACTGATGATGTTAAGATTCGGCAATTGTCCTTTATAAATCCTTTTGATCTCTGAACTAATGAGGTCAGTTCCTCTTTCCCATACCCTATCTTCCCATTTTGCAATTATCTCTAGGCAGTATTCGGTTGCATGCCCGTTGGTTCTGCAGTGAGAACACCATGGCCGCCTTGGATGAGGACAGTCTCTAGCCAAGTGACCCTGCTCATCACAGTTATAACATCTTCTCGATCTTCTTCCACTAGTTTTCCTCCTCTGAACTCTCCGCCAGCTCCACCTCCTCTGCCTCATCCTGGTCCCTAAGGGTTTTCATTTACCTTGAATTTTGTATGGTCTAGCCTGTCTGCCAATGCATCCAATGCCCTACATTGGTTGGTAGTATGTGTAGTAGATGCGCAGAACTCGCAATGGACTATGTTTGATACCGTCGAATATTTCTGCATGATGGGCCACTATCTTGGTCCATGCCCATGGTTTAAGGAGATCTCACAATACTCTACTGTCAGTGTTTCTTGACCTCCCGGGAAGACGTGATATGGGGCGGGATGGTGAAATAGTGGGTTCATCGATACTTGTGAAACTCCTCCTATAGGTCATGGTGGGGTTGCCAGTAGATTCTGGGGAGTTCCCCACCCTCTCCCTCATGGGCATTCGTTCACTAAATGACCTTCCGTATAACATCCAGTGCACCAAACGTGTGGTCATCCTGGTCTGGGTATCATCAGTTCTTGAATATTTTCTATAAGGGATAATATCTGTCCTTGTAGTTGCACTAGATTCACGTCTACTGGGGGTCGGGTTACTCTCAAGCTTCTAGGGTATCCCACCATGGCTTCAATCTTCATCGATTTTTCCAAGGCATCTGTCAATGTGGCTATTTGTTGTTGTGTTAGTGGGATCTGAGTGAGAGGTAGTAGCCCCTGAATGTACCATTCCCTTTGATTTTATTCATGGATTGGGTGTGCCAACCCCCCTATGGCATATTTTAACTTATGGCTATATTCCCAGGCTGATTCACCTTTTCTTTGTTGGATTTGGTGCAACTTAGACAGAGAATGTTGTTCTGACTGGGGCAGTTTGAACTCTGTTATAAACCTCGTCCATACCTAGCCAAGGGTGAACGCTTGACCTTGCATCCCTGGCACTCCTGGTTCAATGATCTTCGTGTACCATTTGAGAGTGCAACCTCTTAGGGTAGTATGGAATTCGACCAACTTGTTCACATCTGGTGTCCCTCTGGATCTCCAGATGGCTTCACACAAGAACCAGTGTTGTTCAACGTCTTCATCTCCCTTACCCAAAAATTCTGGGTAATGGGCAATCGACCCTCCCGCATGGTTGGTCATTGTTGATCCTATTGTTCATATCAATGTGAACCCTAATGGTCATGCTTGTGATCTACCAGGGGATCCCAATATCCTCCTTGTACTCGCACTTCCTAGTTGTGACTAGTTAACTAATTGTATTGGAGTAGAACTTGTATGAGAAGGTAGTATAGAACTTACTTCTTGTATTGAGGGCACTTCAGGTACAGGTGATTCGAAGCTAGCGCCACTGGCTTCAGGGAAGATCTATTTTATCTAGGGTGTCTCATTAACTTCCACTAGGATGATCTCTTCAGTTGGATTCCCGATCTCTCCTATTATTGGGGCTGAATCTTCTCTTTCTCCTTCAAGATTCATGATGGTTTCCTCCTCTCTTACCTCTGTTATTCCTCCTTCTCATCCCACCTCCTGGGGACTTCTTTCTGTCCTTTCTTCTCTCTCGTTTAACCTTTGGCTTCCCAGTCATTCCTGTCTTCTCATCCTATGCATTTCTTCCATTTGTATTTCTTCTATTTCTCCCCATCCTCCTTCTTTCCTCAACTTTTCAGACTCTCTTGTGGCTTTCTTGATTTTTTCGCACCACCACTTCTCAACTATGGTAGATATCTTCAAGGCTTTCTCATCTCTTGAATCTATTTCTTGTTGTTTCCCCCCCATTTTTCAAAGAACCCTTCCCCTCTCTTTATTCCATGACTCTCACCCCATCTCGCCCTACCCCAAGCAAGGGTGTTTACATTTCCATCTCGATCGGGGACATAATCAACATCCCTTCCTCCACCAAGAAATATTGAATCCACATGGGGGATCTCTCTTACAACTCTTCCCCTTGCACCTTTCTTGAAAACTTCCTCAGCTCGCGAGAAATACTGGTGGTTCTCGGCTACAAATTTGATTATGTATCCTTCTATCGTGGTAGTAGCCCAGAAATCTACGACCCTTGTGACTGGAAAATCAAGCTTTTGGAGTGTTTCTAACTTGTCGGTATCCCATGCACAGATATTCTTGACCTGTTTATGGAATTCTGGAGCTTCTTGGAGTCTCTTGATCCAGTGACAATTTTTCTGGGAATTTAACCCAGAAAATTTTGTATTGGTCGCTTGATCTTTCTGAGTAAAATATTGCTTCCCAAGTAACTCACACCAATTTTATTCTTAGTTTCGCTTCTTTCCATATGAAGGCATTACAGTTTATTTCCAACCATTGATCAATTCCATATCTATGGATCAACGATAGCATTCTTCCTACAAGTTCCCGTTTAATACGGGTCCCAACAATGGAACCATTTTGTTGGTGTAAGTTTGTTCAAACCAGGGTCCTTCTCAGGTTACCAAAAAAAGGCACCGTGTAGTCTAGAGTGCTAGCATTTTCATCCCCTCCGAAGAGAAGAAGTCTCACCCAAAGTTCTTCTAAGACAGATAGATAGGGAAGGGCGGGGAGAAGTCTACAGAATATCCATAGAGTACTCGGAACTCACTTCAGTTCTTGCGCAATCAACATTATCAGATCATAAACATCTAAATGTAAGAACAAAATCTACTAGTATTGCGAGCACCAGTTAACCATAAGAGAAACAATTATAAATCATAAGCTATACAAAAAGACTGAAACACATAAGCAACCATGTAAAGACACATCATATTTGAAAATTTAATTCTTCTTCATATCATCGTCAAAGATCTTTCTTACATCACAAACTCAACATTACATAGAAAGTACCGTACAAACTCTTGGCTCCAGACCTCAGCCATAGAATCTTGATTTCCTAGCCAATAGGTAACATTCATTACAGACTCTACTCTTCTTGATTTACAACAAAACCTTGGACAATGCCCATGGACTTGGCTCTTATTGACACAACTCAACTTAACAACATCATCTAATGACCAAAAATGAATGAGCGAACTAATCAACCTGCAAAACAATCAACCCCTTTTCAATTATATTCTGTCCTATGTATAGTTGGGTTATGTATTCTTGTTCAGCTTGCACCTCTTCTTGTTCTGTTACAATTGTCTATTGTTTAGTTGGTGTTGTGCTAGCTTCCACAACTATTTTTTGTTGTTCTTATTTCCAGCCTCTGATGGAGGTTGCGCAACCAACACTTGCGCAATTATTTCTCAAAAATGAAGGGCCCAACACTCATGATACCTCATTGGAAAGGTATCAAATAGAGGAATGCAGTGGTATAGGTCTCTAGACTATACATGTGAATAAATATGATAGAAACATAGAAAACATACAACCATGAATTTAGGGGGAAAATGGCCATACCAACTTCAAACTACTATATGGGGCTATGAGTAACGAAATCAGCCCCAGGATATCTCAAAAGAAAGATGGACAAGAGAATACCAAGATAGCATAGAAAATGTGGGAATAATGAGTGTAAATTGCTTGAAAATGAAAAACATAGACAAAACATGAATTCAAGTGAAGAACCAGCTATGCATACTTCAAATTGTTATATCTCAAGCTACAAGCAATAGAATTGGGCCCACAATAGCTCAATGGAAAGTTGAGACAAACAAGAAGAAGCAAAAAATATTTTAATCATCAAACAGAAGCCAAAAAGACCCATAAATGTTTGAGGAATAGAAGGTAACACCAATGGACCGAGTCAATGATTGTTTGTTTTTAACGAACGTCATTTGTAAACTACCTTAGGGAGAAAATGATCACTCATGAGTTTGTTTAGATCCTCTTTGTGACACTCACGTATTCATTTTCGAAATGTGAGTTAATAAATGGGAGGAAAATGATACAAAATAGTCATGAGAAATGAAGAATCTCTCTCTTTTGTTTTATAAAATGGAACTCATAGGATGGATTAAAGAGGCATTAAGGAGAACTTATTTTTTAGTAATAAAGAGTAGGAGGCATTTTGGAAATTGGTGGCTTTGATGAATCTAGTAGAGACTATTCTTTATGCATTCATCTTCTGGGTGATTATATAGTATTTTCATTGTATGAATTATTTTTGCACTCTGTTTTGTTTTCTTATGCTGTCACATGTTTCCTTTTGGGTACATAAATGATGTTACAAATGTATGGTACAACTATTTGTCTATGTATATGTAGTATTTTTATTTTCATTCATCATTATAATAATTGAATTATTTCTAGTTTTGATGGTATTATCTTTCACTATACTCATTCTTTTAGTTTTCTTCTAGGATAGGTTAGAAATGTTTAGATTAGATTAGTTTGCTTCTAGTTTTATTATCCTTATTATTAATTAGAAATTTGGGGGGAGTTTCATTGTTTTTCCCCTGTTCTTATTTTAATTATGAGCAGAAACTAGGCCCATATACTCACAGGAAATGCTACACCAAATGAGAGTAGGTCTAATTGGGGCCTTCCATTGATATTTCTCCTTCATATGATTGAAGGACCATTCAGACCCGTCAATGAAAATGGCATTATAAGGAGGGCTAGATGAGAAGATGAGCCTATGGAGTCATTCTTGTTAATTTTTGTTTTAATTTACTAATGGATCCATCACATATCCCTTTATGGAGGTGTTTTTTTGGTATTGTACCTCCCAAACCTATTAGAAATATTTTACATTTCTTGTCACAACTTAAATTTGATGGAGAAGGTGAGACAACTTCATCTGAACATGCTTTTAAATTTTAGAAATTTTTTGGTTCTCACAATATAACTGATAAAAATATCGTTTGTAGGTTGTTGAATATCAATTTTGTAGGTCGGGTCAAGAGTTGGTGGGATACTTTGTCGGCCACCTCTATTCACACATGGGAAATATTTATGTGTGAATTTTTGCATTCTTTTGAGAATTATGAATATAATAATTTGTGTGCAGAAATTTTAGAGTTTAAGAACAACAAAGATGAACCCCTTGAATATTTTGTTATCAGATTTACTCATCTTTTTTGTAGATTTCCTTTGGATGGTAGGCCCTCTAATAGTGATTTAATTTCCTATTTAGTTTCTCTTAATAATGAAACAAACCAACTTGTGGATGAACAATCTAAATCATGTTTTAATGTTTCTTCACAGGATGATTTGGATTTAAATGAAACTGTTGAAAATGCTAATGGTTTAGATGCACTTCATATGTCTAGATATTTCTTTACTATGGGGGATATAAATAAGAGAGAAAATTAATTTTTCAAAAGAAACATATGTATCCTCTCACCACTCCATTCCCCTTGCCTTCCTTGTGACGAAAAATAAGCCTCTTGTGTAAATTCAAGTTCATATTTTTTTGTAGTTATGTCAGGTTCTCATTTTACTATCTCATATTTTCCATCATAAGAAATGGAATAGAAAGATATGGAGTGAAATTTAAATGCTAATAAATTTATTAATGAAGAAAATATAGACACTCAAGAAATTAATTCTTCCTCATACATGGATAAAGTGAAATTAATTTATGTTGATTTGGATTGTCCCGATGTTTCAAATTCTCCTAGTTCAAGTGACATAGAGAAAGATTGTTTTCCTATTGTTGATAGATCATTTATTGAAACCTCTTTTTCTAATGATTCTTATGACTTTCTTCTCTCGTATAACCATGAATATGCTTTGTAATATATTTCATATCCTCATGTTGTCTAGGAGCAAGAAAACCATGCTGATATTTTCACTTGAGGAAAATAAATCAACATACAATACATACCTCTTTTAACACAACAATCTACCTTTTACTTGGATGAGGAAAACCATCTTCAAAAAGAACGTGTTGGTTGTGAAACCATTCCTAGTTTGCAACCCACCGATTAACAATCATACAATGATAAATAGGATAAACTACCATTCATGGAGTCACTTTCTGAAAAAAAATCTTTTTCTAGAGAAACATTTCATTCTCTCAATTCTTCTACTTATTTCTATTTATATCATGATATTTTTAATGGTTTGACTTTGTAGGAAACCACCCACCATATGATTCAAATAAAATCAATTGGGCTTACCATTTTTGAAGTCCTTGATGGTGGCAATGTGCATATGGAAGAAAGAGAAGATAGGACCTCTTCCCATGAACTTATTAATTCTATTCCATATCATCCTTTTTCATGGGATAAAGGGAATGTTGTAGTAGAAGTATATCGGATCATGTTCTACTCTTTCTCATATTCATTTTTTATTAATGGAGAGTATTCTTGTTCAAGTATCCCTTTGGTTGAGATTGTTAATGTTAGTGGCTTCCACTATTATCCTGAAGATGTTTATCATACCATGGTGGATACTAGTATGTATATATCATTCAATTTCACAAATGTATCTCAAGTTGATGGTTACTTGAACTGTGAGTCCATGGATTCTTTTCAAGATGACGAGGAACTTTGGTCTACACCAATGGTTATGCCAGGTCATCATTATTTTTTCTTCTCTTCAGGTATACACAAATTTATAAAAATGGAGATTCTCTCACCAAGAACACTTCATAGTAATTTTAGGCATGATCCTCATTCGATATGCTACTTTCCATTGAAATGCCTCCATCAATTCTATGATGGAAGTGTGATATTTTATGATAGAATTGAATCATGGTCAGAGAGATCTTACTCTTATCGATTCCCCATGAATTGTCACTATGACGTTTGTAGTATGGTTAATAAAGTTTTTGATGTTTAAATAATTCTTCCTACTTGTCATCACACTAAGTCACCTTGGGTCTCTTAGTTTGTTTTTGTTAAAAAGAAAAATTAAAAAAAAAAAAGCCTTAGATTCTTATTTTCTCTTTGAAATAAATTTCTCATCCATTAAATGTTATTTATGATAGGACCCCTTAGGATGACTAAACCTTTGAGTCATAGCTCATGTGTTGATCCACAATTCAATTTTTGGTCCTTTAACCCTTATGACCTCATGGTCTATGCTTTATGTCCCCTCTCGTGATTCATCCCTAGGTTGATACCTCCCATGACTAGGATGATGTGACACACCTCTCTCATCACTCATGACCTCGCATGCATACCTCATCATCCCTACTCACCTATCCAATCATTTTTTGATTTGGAGAATGTCACCCACTCAACAGGCATTTCCATAGCGTCTGTCACGATTATCATAAACCCACTCCAAGTCATGATTTCCATGACTAATACCTTAACCCTTGTTTCCAGTTGCTCAATTCGGTTGAAATGATTTCAAAAGATCTTTCATTTATGATCCTTGGTAACGGTTTCTAAATTTGAAAAGTTCAGCAGTGATGCGCTGCGTAAGTTTTCTAGTTCAGATCAGACGATCGCATGTCCACTAAATCTGATGTTGTGAGAGATTTCAGGGCCAAATTTTCCTCAATATCATCCTAAGTTCACGCTAAGGAGCTCAATAGTTGTTGACTTCATAGGTATCCTATGCAACCCCCTTCGCATATTAATTTTCATAGGAGATTGGTGCTTGGGTTTTGGTTTTCTAGGCTTGCATGGTAGTATGGGAGCCATATTTGCATTCATGTAAACATCCTCTCTTGTATCCATAGTCTAATTATTGTGGTTAGTCGTAGCCTTTGAAAGTCATAGGCCTGAAATAGCCTATCCTCCGTGTATACTTTGCACTACGCAGAGGCACTGCTCAAACCTCTCTGATTATTCTTTACTTCTTTTCATCCTATACGAAGAGTCATTTGGGAATTACTTCCTCATAGTCTACACTCCGAAAACCTGCATAATCCTGAAATTCCATTTCTCATAGCCAAGTTTATTTTCGAAGCACTGTTAATTTGGAGGGCCATCCTTGTGCATTTGAGACTTAAATTGAAGTTTTTTTGTCAATAGCATCCCTTGCAGCCTCTTAAGAACCCTCTTTCTGAGTCATGGAGACCCCTCAGTCGAAGAAAGCACACAAAGGTGGTAAGATAGTTCGAACAAAACCTGTGGACATGCGCCTTTTTGACACAGAACCCATGGCAAGGGAATTGTTTCGAAGAGAAGGATGCCTCTCTTTCTTCTAGAACATGCAGAGAGGCCACTTACAAGTAGCAAAACAATTTGCACTAAATTTTGATGGCAATAAAACCAGAGTTGGAGATTTGGAATTTGAGGTGACTGAAGCCTCCATCTCAGCTGCAACAAGGATTCCCATTTCAAGAGAAAATTGGTTCAAGGCCATGGTATTGAGTTCAACTTTCATTAAAGATCTTTTCAACCCTGAATACCAAGCCAATGATTTATCTAAGAGTGTGCCAAGGAATCAGTTGATTGACCAATTTAACAAAATGTTGAAAATCATACAAAGATATTTTAGTTGTGAAGGGATATTTAACACCTTGTATCATTACCACATAAGGTTGTTGTTTCATTTTACTAGTAAGGTTCATATGAATATTCCATATTACCTACTGAGAAGTATAGGTAAAATGGAAGATAGGGTGCAAGTCAAATCCAAGGATGTGGACTCCAGTCTTTTCCACTTTGGACTTATCAGGATGCTTGTCTCTGAAGAGTTGGGAAAGAAAGAGATCTCCTGGGAGATTTTTTTGGTCTCTTCTCACTCCAAGCTAGACCCAACACCTACCCCCCAATCACAAATTGCAGTCTCTTCATCACCTACTAGTACTAAAAAAAGGATCATCAGGAAGAGAAAGGGCAGAGCCCCTATTTCATGTTGGGTATGTGTTATATTCTTTGCATGTGTGTGTGTGTGGGTGCGTCAGATACGACGACTATGTCTGACAATCCCTTCACCTAGGGCTCTTCCGTGTGCGCCGGGAACTTTCCTAGGGGGGTCCCAGGGGGGGGCAGGTATGCCCCCCCCTGGTTACGCGCAACGTTTGGGGCAATACCCCGAATTTTTTTTTTTGGGCGGTTTTTGCTATTTTTAGCGGATTTTGCTATTTTTAGCTGATTTGTAAATTAATCCCGGATTAAGGGATTAGGGTTTTGGTATCTACGAAATACCTAAAAACATTCTATATATTGTATGGCTAATGGTGAAATTCGATATAATGAAAAAGAAAGGTTTTCCCGGTTGAGGGTTTCTAGTAAAGATCTCTGTGTATTTTGTGTATGAGCCATTGATTAATTTCTGTATTTCTTAAGAATATATATGCATTGCTTTACTTCACAGGTTTAAAACTTACATGTGGTATCAGATCACGTTTTTGGCTTCAGAGGGATGCCTTTGTTGTTGAGGGGTTGGCTCGGTCTTGATAGATCAAGTTCATCTTGGGTTTGTGATAAACCTGGGTTCAGTGGGAGCTTTTGCAAAGGAGATTCGAGTAAAGTAAGAGGAATGGCGAGCTCATCTAGAATCGAGATAGAGAAGTTCAACGGTAAAAACTTTGAGCTATGGAAGCTCAAGATGGAGGACCTGCTTGTAGACAAAGAACAATGGATCGCAGTGGATCCTGGTACATAGCCTACTGGTACACCATCTACAAGCACACATGCTACTGGTACACCTCCTACCAGTACACAAACTACTAGTACACCAGCTACTGGTATGTCGAAGGAAGATTGGGAAAAGTTGGACAGAAGATCAAGGAGTACCATTCAACTCTGCCTGGTAGATTCGGTGTTGTTGAATGTCTTGGGAGAATCTACAGCCAAGGAACTATGGGATAAGTTAGGGACTTTGTATCAATCAAAGTCCCTAGTAAACAAGTTGTTTCTTCGAAAGAAGCTGTATCATCTTAGGATGGAAGATGGAGATTCTGTGACAGAACATCTAAATGCCTTTAATACTCTGGTAAGTCAACTT
>ML781293.1:770861-791703 GCA_009831015.1 Picea engelmannii
GGATTGTTGACTATATAATCCCCTGGACCCCTGGATGCAAAGAAAACAACAAGTGGGAGAATGTTGGGTATGTGTTATATTCTTTGCATGTGTGTGTGTGTGTGGGTGCGTTAGATACGACGACTGCGTCTGACGATCCCTTGGGCGGTTTTTGCTATTTTTAGTGGATTTTGTTATTTTTAGCTGATTTGTAAATTAATCCCGGATTAAGGGATTAGGGTTTTGGTATCTACGAAATACCTAAAAACATTGTATATATTGTATGGCGAATGGTGAAATTTGATATAATGAAAAAGAAAGGTTTTCCTGGTTGAGGGTTTCCGGTAAAGATCTCTGTGTATTCTGTGTATGAGCCATTGATTAATTTCTGTATTGCTTAAGAATATATATGCATTTCTTTACTTCACAGGTTTAAAACTTACATTTCAAAGATCAATAAGAAGGTCAGGGAAGCTGAGGAGGAAGTCTTTCCTTCCCACACAAAGATTTCTCACCACCACCTCCACCAGGGTTAGAAGAAGTTCCATATTCTACGAAGGTGAAATCAAAAAAAGGGAAGAAGCTTCTCTTTCCCTCTCCTCCTCCAGTAGTTGAAATCAAAGGTAAAAAACCTTTCACTAGGTCATCAATTCCTAAGGGGGATTTCAAAGGACATTCTTTACCTGAAACCCCTATACATAAGAAGAAAGGGAAAGCCATTGAAAAAGCTGTAGAAGAGAAACAAGAAACCACTTGTACAAAAAATCAAGGGTAAAGGTACCAAAATACCTTTGGAGAGGGAAGATGAAATCTCTGTGAAGGATTGTAAAAAACCTATGAAGAATAAAGAATAAGCTATTGTGCAAGAGAAGAAGCATAAAGGAAAAGGTTTTGAAAACACTGATGAAACATGCAAGGGAAATCCTGTATAGATGGAAGAAAAGGACGAGAAGAAGCCTGCTAAGACTTCACATGTCCCCAACCCCCTTGGAAGCCAGACCTACAAAATACTTATTAATCAACTTAGGGATGCAAAGAGAAAAATAGCTCGTCTCAAAGCAGAAGAAAAGGTCCACTTGGATCAGATGAATGAGCTCATGATTGGCTAAAACCGTACCCTGGACTTGGCAAGGTTCGTAGCGAGAAAGGCTCTGCCTCTTCGTAAATAGTTGAAGAATATTTACAGATAGAACAGGGGTTTCCAAGCTCAAAACAGGAAGCTAAAGGCAGAATTGAAGCATTTCCAAGATGAAGTAACCTAAAAGAATTTATAAGTGTTGGTTGAGGCTACCATTGAAGATGACAAGCCAATATCTAAGGAGAGCACAACTATACTGAAGAAGCCTACTAGTGTTAAGAAGCAGAAGTCTACTGAGTTAGTTGGAGACACTTTTTCCACCAAAACGAGTGTGAGGCTAAGTGTTAGAATGACAAAGTAGCTAGTAGTGGTAAACCCCATTTTTTTGAGTTGTTCCTTCTTGGGAAGGTTAACTAATATGCACATACTAAGTTTTGCCACCTATACAGGATTCTATATTTTTAGCTATATGAATTTTGGAATTTTTGGTAAGTGCTAGCTTCACTCAGTGGTAAAAGCACCTAAGTAAATTGATTTGTCATCATGGAAGGACAGAAACAACTCCACACACATTCAGGAGTCAAAGACACTGCATTTTTGGCATAGCTACCCAAACCCTTATGTAGATGTAGCGTAGGTGGCGCTGTGTAAAGGTGCTACGTAATATTTTACATAATGCAGAATTGTCATATAGGTGCTACCCACATGCGCTGCGTAATATCTTACAGAGAGCAGGTTCACCCACAGGCGCTACTCAATTTTGTAACAGAGGACAAATGTAGCTATAGATATACAACACAGGGGCACTACCTACAGGTGCCACCTTCTCTCCTCGTTCAATTTTAGGGGGCACTACATAGAATTGCTACCCAAGGGAGTAGCCAGCAAACACCAGGGATCTAGGAAGACTAAGCCAACAGTTTTGGATAAGTTAATAATGGAATAAAATGACAGAAGTAGTAGTTGGCATGCAGAGGAAAACTACAAGCTCCAAAGGGACACATGGAAAAGTAGGAGTTGAGTAGCAAAAGAGAATCAAAGAAATTAGAAGCATGATTGGGTTTAGTCACCAACACTTCCCTGTTTTATAGCATAGGTTTTTATCTTAGTTGTTAGATTAAACAAATGTTTTGAGATTTTTAAGGAAAAGAGGCCAGCTCGTACCTCCAGTTGTTGCCTCCCTTTCTTGTTATAAATAGACAGATGAATTCCTTTAAGGGGTTCATATGGTAGAGCAGGACTCCCAAGAAACTGTAATATTTTTGATAAAGTGACTGTGATCTAGTATGTACTGGACTTAAGACTTTTTGACTAACAGAAATCAGCTCCTATTTCAAACTATTTTCTTCTAATGCTAAATGTTCATATTTAAATGCTTCATATGAATGATTGTGGTAATGATATTATGGATGTTTGATCATTTTATTGTCATGGTGTTTATTTAGCTCCTTAGTTTTTAATTTCAATAATATCTTGTTTTACAAAACTTTCTTCCTTTGGGCTTTTGGGGACCTGTTCTTTGCAGTAGCTCTGATATTCCTCTCATTCAAGTCTTCTTTCTATCCACATTTACTCCCAAACTATTGGTTGAAATTAGTCAATACCTTATTTGTTGTTACATGTTAGCCATGTTTCTGAGTGAGGATATTATCATTTCGAGTTTTTCCATTCGACCTTTCAAAAAACACTCATACTTTCACATATCATCTGATGGGTATTGGGCTTACCTTCCTTGCAATCAGAAGGTGACTCCTAGTGCTAACATTACTTTTAATCTATTTTTATTCCAAGTCATGTTACTGATATTTCGTTCTAAACAAATGTTTGCAGGCTTGGGATTACTTGGATTGCTACATTAGCATTATTACTTTACATAGTTCATTTTTCATCCATTGTAGTGTAGAGTAGGAGTGGGGTAGAATAGACTAGTATTTTTTCCTTTCCATAGTTTAGATTTGCTTTCTAATTTTTAATTATTTTTTTATTTTCATTCTCTTTTCATCACTGTTGGATGATCCATAAATGAATTTTTAGTAGAGGTGGATAGAAATAGAAGGATTTCACATTAATTCTCCCTTGATTGGATTGTTCAATTTGATTTTTATATGGGGAAAATTCACCTTATCTCATTCACAAAAAATATCTATGTGTTGGGTAATTTTCAAATCATCGGTTGCATGCATGATCATTATGTCAAATTGTGTCCAAGAATTTTTTTATCTTACAAGTGGAATATTTTAAATTGAAGATGCTATTTAGTTCCACTTGAGATGAAAATGAGAACTCAAATATTTTTAATCATTATATGAATATGATTCTAACCAAAAGATTTTCTTGATGGAATTTATTATGGGTGTTAATCTTGTTGTCCCATACACATTGAATTTAAATTATGAGCATTAAAATTCTTCCCATATAAAATTCAAGCCACTCCAAATCCTTGTAATCTCCTTGGATGATTATTTTTCCTTGGGTTTGGAGTTATCCAAATATTTTATTACACATTCACTCTTTTCTTCAATCACTTTCAACCAACAAGAATTTTCTGCATAGATTTTTTATTGCATAAAGAGCTTACTTGATTTTATTTTGTTTGAGTTATTTTTTGTTAGAACTTTTAATTTTAGTTTCAATCACATGTCTTATGCTCTGTTTGATTAGTTTTCGAGTATTTTCATTTATTATATTGTGGCTCTCTTCACCCATGTTTCCTCTCATACACAACAACAAGAGACATTCATTCACCATGTCTAGATGCATGTTTTGACAATTATGGACAACATGGTTATTTAAATATTTTGCTAATATATTTTTCAGAAAACTACTTGGGAACCAATATTTTTATTCCCCAATATAGTGAATTACCAAAGACTCAATGTCACCATTACCCATTCAATGGATTTTCAGACCTAGCATTTTCTTCAACAATATATTTTCATCATTTAGGTTTCTTGATTTTGGGTTACCCATCAAGGTTACATTCTTGAGAAATCTAATTTTTATCATGGATGAGAACTTCACAGTTATCTCATGTTGAATACATTCAAATTATTGGGAGTTGTAATTATGTTTATAGAATATGTTATTGCAACTTATGAGATTCCAATTTCAAATCTTCATCATTTATTTTAATTTCAACCATGAAAATAATTTTCAAGATATGAATTTCTTGTGGGTTGTAACTCATCAATCTATTGGGCCCCATACTCTTCATCATTCCATGAACCCAAAAATCAGTTTATTCATAATCATTAAATATGGGTATTGTTTGGATTAGTCTAGAATATTTTCTATTCGATCCCTCATAGTCATGATCTTGATGATTTTGTTTTCTGGATTATATGTCTCATTATTTTTAATGGAAAACCTATCTAGTAGAGAGACAAGCTACACACTCTTATTTTACATTTCGTTTTCTCTACATTCTATGCAACATGTAATCTCAAGGAAGTTAAATTCATGGTTTCTCTAATTGGAACACTCTTGGGAGATTGAAGATATCAATTTCATAGACTTTTCCATCACACCAATCTTCTCGTCTATTATAAATATGATCTTACTCACTTTATTTAATTTTGATTTCTAATTGTATTTTTCATTTGCGTTGGGGAATTCAATCCATCTATAATGTGACTTGAGATCATTTGTATTCTTTAAGAGTATCTTAATTTCTCCCTTTTCATAATGATTTCCTCTTGCCTCACAAAACTAAAGATGATCATGCTAATATTTTACATCAATGTCATCGTTAATCAAGGGAAAGCCATACCTTGGGATACAATGTTAGTAATCTTTGAATCATATTTTTTATGACTGAGGTTTGCTAAGAGATTGGTATCCTTGAAAGACAGATGGGATTGAACTCTTATGATTTTATTTTCTTAACTTGATTGGCTCTGATTATAGGAATGATATGGAATGTTTTGAATATTCAAATCTCACAACACTCAACGACAATACGTCTCTTGTTGAAGGGAATATTATAGGAAAGAACCTAGTTCTTATCTATCAAGAATAAGGTTGGGAAAATGGCTTGTGCAACCAACAACTCTGATTTTTTTCTCTTGGAATGAAGGCAACGTATGGAAGTGTTAATATAAACTTGGATACTTAGAAAACTTTGTGACGTTTTGGATTGATAAACCAATATTGTCACTAAATTAACAACTGATCGGAAATATATTTAGTCTCATTTATATATTCCCATTTTGAATTCTAATCTAGTAGAGGTTTGGAGTCATTTTAATGATTACTTTGATGGCCTCCATAACTGTCAATTTTTCTACTTTTCCTTATCAAATTGAATTATTGGGATATATGTAGTTAATGGTTATCTTTTGTAGCAAAGAGAAATGGCACTTTGGTGAGGAATATGAAATATATTTTCTATTTAAAATTAATTATTTTCAAATATGCAAAGGAATTTCTCATGTCACGAAATCTTAAGAGCTTATGAGTTTGTGGAATATTTCATGTAATTGGTTTTGTTTTGAAAATATATTTTTATTGAGCATTTATATTAACCCATTGTGTTGGATTCACAAAATATTGTTTTGTTGCACTAAATGAAAGAAGAGTTGTATGTGACTATTGGAGTGGAGAATTGTGTTGCAAATATTTTACACTAGTTCATCAATTCTCGTAATCTAGATTATTCTTCGTTTTATATAAGAAAATATGGAATATTTTCATTGGGATTGATGTTAAATTGTTAAAATTTATTATTTCCCTTGTATTAATTTTGAGTTTTCATTGAAAATACTCTCTTTGTTGTTGCCGACATATTTGTTACTCACTGTTGTTTTCTCCTCTCATCTTTCATCCAATTTTCATCTATTTGATGACTGACATTATAGCTTTAGATTCCTTTTAGTTTAATTTTTTTTTTTATGAATTGACTTGTTATTTCAGTCTTGTTGTCTTCTTGTACATATTCCTTCCATCTTTTGATTTGAATGAGGGTATTTGCTTGAGCTAATTTGACTCTCAATCTTCCTTGAGGGTTACTCTTTAAATTTGAGTGAGGGGTTGGTCTAATTTTGGTCACATACTAAAGATTATTTTTTACAAGTCGTAAAATGCATGGGATGCTCTATCTGAATGCATATTCATGAAGTTATCAGCTATAGGTATGGACTAATAGCCATGGTGGAACACATGTTACTGTTGAGCATACCATGATAATCCATAAATATATGAAAGTGTATATCCAATCTTTTGTTTGACCTCCATCCACTTCACATTAATAAAAGAGAAAATGATATGATGGTTTTTGGAGAGACCTATGGGTTAAACTAAAATGCATAATGTCTACTCAATAAATCAAAGCAACTCTTGTATCACCCCACTTCCTTCACACCCTATGTGAATATGGATATCTATATCTAAAATATAAAAGGGTGAGCATATTTTTGAAATAAAAAAGTAGGTTGAAGAACTATTAATAGTGTGGGAAGTACAAGTAAACATGTTGGGGCTATGGACGCATGTTGGTAGCATGGCTATGCTTGTATGGTACCAAGGAAACTTCATTAGAGCTATGGACACTTGCTAGCAGTGAAGTAATGCCAGGAAAAGAGAGATGAGGAACACAATTATGTATATGTTTGCCTGTTATTAAAAGTGAAAACCCATGGTCAAACCAAAACCAGTCTTAAGTGTGCAACTAGTAAAATAATCTACCTCATTATTCATCTTTTTGAAAAGGGTGTGTTAGATTATGAGTACGAGAAATATTGGATTATATCTTTTAGAAATTTTGGCATCATTGTGGTATCTATGATTATTGGAATATTGTCTATAATTTTGTTGAGCTTACCTTTGAGACTCGGATATGAAGTAAATTCCCTTGACCTTTATTGATAGAGGTAATCAATTCTTCTAGTGTGTCTCCATTTGTTGTGACCGCAACCACCCCCTTTACTTTTTCTTTTACAAAAAAAAGGAAATGTGACCCCTACTAAAATTGAAAACCTATTGCCTATTCCACTACTACTTGAGCCTAATGTTATTTCCTCACCTACCTTGAGGGAGTTGGGGTTTGGTCTTGAATGATGATTGTTTTGATGGATGTTTTTTTTATCTCTTTTGATCTCATGATTCCAAATTTCTTCACGAGTCTTATTTTTTCTATGATGTTTCGTCGACATTTGTGTGATGTAATTAACACATTATATTCACACCTCTTACAGATTCCTAAGTGCTTGATGATCCTATGTGGCTGAAGGGTTTGATGATATATTACATTTCTTGAATGAGTTTGATGTTCGTTACTAACCATTTTTCTGAATGACTTATTCAAATTTTTCATACCATTGCTAGTGTGTGGTGCCTAACATATTCATCATTACACTCTCATGTAGTGGACAACTCTTAACTTGAATAATAAGGTCACTAATCATTTTTATGTGCTAGATATTAGGTACATGCAACCATCACATTATCTATTTAATTTAGATAATATATGATTACATTTGAGAAACCTCTCATCTTCATTCTCTTTATTTTCAATACGTATTCATGAGTTTGCTTAAAGGCAAGGAAATATAATTTTTCTGATGTATTGGCCATTTTCCTTTTAATCACATAAATTGATTTTGTCTCTTTCTTTGGTTGCAGGAATAGGTTAGCATGATATACTTTCTTCACAATTTCTCCAACCTTGAGATACATGTGGGGGAATATCTTGTTCTCCTTCCCTTTTGGCCTTCCCTTTATTGGAAAACCTAGGTCCAAGGCCTATTGAGTTTTCCCCTTCTTTTCTTCTATTATTTTCCCTAAACAAACCTCATTGTTGGAGTCTACTCGATGAAAGATTTCCAATGATTGTAACCATACTTAAATATGAGTCCTAGATCAAAAGTTATAGTCTCCCAAAGCTTCCTAAGACAAAACTCACCTTCTCATAGCTTAGATATTGAGTAGCACCATAAATAGGATGAGTATAAATCAGTAGGAACAAAGAGGAGTAGCAGTGGTTCATGTGTCTAAAAGAGGTGGTTGTTCTTTTCCTGTTGTTGATAGCCAGAATATGAGATGCAAGCTAGTATTAGTGATGGTCTCAAAATATGGTATTATGATATTGTGGTGCATGAAGAGGAAGAAATAATAGAGTAGTTCCCATCATGATTGTTGTTCCTATCATGGCTATCTCTAAGCTATAACCAACCCCTCCTTTTGGTTCGTTGAGGTTTTGTTCCCATAAGACGCATGTGATCAAGCCGTGATATCGAAAAATATGTAATTATACCTGGATGGTTCCCCACTTCCACATGAAATCCACATCGCTCACTCTCTCACGTGTCATATGATGTGGCACGCACCTCCTGTCATTATCATCGTCAGGATTTATCCCAGCTCTTTTATCCTTTTCCTTAACACTTATCCCAATGACGAAACCCTAGACTTATCGTCATCCTAACTCTGCTATTCCCCAGCACTTAGATGCTCTGATTCCATCCCCCAATGATGATGTCACCTATCCTCTTTCATTGTCGAAGCTCCATTCTCTCCTAGATTTGATCCGGATTATTTTCGGCATGAAATGAGAGCAGAGATATAATAAATAAATGTATAGAGATATCTTGGATATCCAATAATATAAAAAAAATGTATCATAGATGCAATCATAAACACAGAGATACAATAATACACAATTTTCTATTAATGAACGAAAATGTACAAAGACTGTAAAAATACAGAGTGAAAAACTCGCTAGAATGGTGGCAGCTTGTCTTTGAGAAGAGATGTGTCCGCTACTTGCATTCGCAAGAAGATGATTTTACAATGAGGCTCCAAAGGCCCTTTTATCATAAATAAAATCCAAAACCCTAACCCCAAAAGATGAAAATCCAACAGTTTTGTGGACCCTGTTTTGGGTAGTTTGGTGTATCAACTTCCCGAGGGCGTAACTTTGGCATGCGATCTCTGTTTGGGGCTCAAAATAGCTCATTGGAAAGGTATCGTCGAGGATATTCATTTAGGGGGATCAATAAGAGCCTTCGACTATAATTGAGAAGTTCAATCCCAAAAATCCTTCATTTAGGCCCTCAAAATGGCCCTGTGAGTTAAAAACTACTAAAAATAGTAAATTACCAAAATTGTCAGAAAACTATTTTGAGCCAATTGAAAATGGTGGGTGTCCATTGATATCCACTTGGATTAATCCTCCCTATTTAGAAAGCAATGGTATCCATTTTGTTGAGTGCTTGGGGGGGAGGGAAAAGCGTTTATTGAATCTGCATCTTGATGAGTTGCTTGCCTTGTTGGAGAAGTTGTGTTGCTTAGCTTGTTGAAGGTTGTCACGAACATGTGGCTGGAAGGGTTGGACCTTTTTAACCAGTCTGGCTACATGAGATTCCTATGTGTAGAAGGAATATTTACACATTGTTGCAATCTTGTCGAACTGCTTCTGTTGGATAGAAGGTGATAGGGCCAAGGCTGTAGTGGTTGCAATATCCTTCTATTCACCTTTTGAACAGATTATGAAGAAGATGAATTTTTTAGTATGAGATACTAACTTGCAACACTATTTAGGTGGAACAATATTTGGAACTACCTCTGGTATTCTGTGGAGATGACCCCCCAGAGAAGCAATGACACTGCGGGGTTGAGACTCATAAACAATATGGTGCTTCCACATATATGGTTGGACCAAGAGAACATCACAGACATCCAGTGGGGAAACATCACATAATACCTCATCCTTGAAGGGTTGGATGTCATATGACAATTGACATTGTTGGCTAACACGAAGATCTCATCCCTAGCGAAGCCACCCAATGTTGTATGGCTGCGAGTGTGGTGTTGTTGAAAATACCATATGTTTGACAACCTCTGTTGAGATGAGGTTCTTATGGATTCCTCTATCAACAATAAAATGAAATGAGGTCCCCTTCACCCACATCTGTGAATGAAAAAGGTATCCTATTGGTTCTTCTAGTTGAATTTTTGTGGTCGCGAGAATAGCAGTGGGGTATGTGTCAATGATATGGCTTTTATGGTTATTTTCAAAATCATATTATAATTTAGGGTTCGGCTCCTTGTCTTTGATCTCAACGACCAATGACTATTTTGAGTGACATTCCTTGGTGTTTTTCCAGGGGATTTTGTGGAAATTGCACCATTTTTCGGTGTCCTTCTTTTTCTTTCTATGACCCTTCTTTTCATGTGGATTGGAATGGTTTTTGGGAGACTGTTTGTTCGAGACGTATTTATCATACTTTGGTTGTTGCATATTTGTAGACCTAAACTCCTGTTTGTTCTGGTGCTTAAATTTCTGCTCGATTTTAACAACATATTGATAAGCAACATCGAGTGATAAGATGTCCAGAAAAACCATTTCAGTTTGGATGTATATGTGTAGAGCCCCACAGTATTTAAGAACCAAATTTCGTTTAGAGTCTTTGATACCCAGCTTGGTGCACAAGGTATGGAAGATATTAGTGAACTCTAGAACTATTTGCCCCCTCTCTTTCTACAGTATGGTCCATCTCATGTACTGGTCCTCACAGTTTCCAATAGGGTAATATTTTCCCTTTACCACATCCACAAAAAAATCCCAAGTGGGATCGGGCCCATATATTCCAGACTCCTCTTTGGAACTTTGCTCCCAGTAAGTTTCCCACTAATTTTTGACATGGGGGAGAGATTTAAGGAGTGCAAAGGTGATATTTTCCCTGTCAGAAAAATTATGAACAGAGAAATAACCTTCTAACAAATTTAACCATATGTCTAGGGAATCCGCATCTATCTGACCTTCAAATATGGGAATACCAAAATTAACCTGTACCTTGAAATGAGAGGTGCTTCCAAAGTGGTTGTTTGATGAATATATGCATGTTTCTATCGCCAGGCATTGAAGGATGTGGGAAAAAATCTCCATCATTTCGTCCCTCTATCACATGAAATCTTGCTCAAGCAACAGATTGATAGAATTGTCTGCTCCGTCGTTTTTCTTTTCTTCTACCATGGAGGGTTTCTTGGGCATGTGAGAGCAATTTTATTCAAGAGAGACAAGCTCCAGACCCAAATTTCTATACTTGGACCTCGTTGGGGACATGCACTGAAAAAAAAATGATCAAGAGCAGCTTTCTTTGATACCACTGATCTGGATTATTTTTGGCACGAAATGAGAGCAGAGATATAATAAAGAAATGTATAGATATATCTCAGATATCCAATAATATATAAGAAATGTATCAGAGATGCAACCATAAACACATAGATACAATAATACACAATTTTCTATTAATGAGTGAAAATGTACAAAGACTGTAAAAATACAGCGTGAAAGACTCGCTAGAATAGTGGCAGCTTATCTCTTAGAAGAGACGTTTCCACTACTCGCATTCGCAAGAAGATTATTTTACAATGAGGCTCCAAAGGCATTTTTATCATAAAAAAAATCCAAAACCCTAACCCCAGAAGATGAAAATCCAATAGTTTTGCGGTTCCCATTTTGGGTAGTTTGGTGTATCAACTTCCCAGGGGTGTAACTTTGGCATACGATCTATGTTTGGGGCACACAATATCTCGTTGGAAAGGTATCGTCGAGGATATTCATTTAGGGGGATCAATCAGAGCCTTTGTATTTTGAGATAGATCCCAAAAAACATTCATTTAGGCCCTCAAAATGGCCCTGGAAGTTAAAAACTGCTAAAAATAGTAAATTACCAAAATTGCCAAAAATTTGTTTTGAGCCGGTTGGAAAAGATGGGTGACCACCGATATCCACATGGATCAATCCTCCCTCAGGAATAAATGGCATCCATTGTGTTGAGTGTCCGGAGGAGAGGAAAAAACGTTTGTTGAGTCTGCATCTTGATGAGTTGCTTACATTGTTGGAGAAGTTGCATTTCTTAGCTTGTTGAAGGTTGTCAGGAACATGTGGCTGGAAAGGTTGGACCTTTTTAACTAGTCTAACTACATGATATTCCTCTGTGTAGAAGGAATATTTAAATCTTGCTGCAATATTTTCGACCTGCTTCTGTTGGATAGAAGGTGATTGGGCCGAGGCTGTAGTGGTTGCAATATCCTTTTGTTCACCTTTTGAACAGATTGTGAAGAAACTGAATTTGATAGTATGAGATACTACCTTGTGACACTATTTAGGTGGAATAATATTCAAAACTACCTCTGGTATTTTGTAGAGATGACCCCCCAGAGAAACAATGGCACTGTGGGGTCGAGACTCATAAACAACATGGCACTTCCACATATATGGTTGGCCCAAGAGAACATCACAGACATACAGTGGGTAAACATCACATAATACCTCATCCTTGAAGGTTTGGATGTCGTATGACAATCGACACTGTTGGCTGACATGAAGATTTCATCTCTAGTGAAGCCACTCGATGTTGTATGGTTGTGGGTGTGGTGTTGTCGATAGTCCCAACTATTTGACGACCTTTGTTGAGACAATTTTATTTTGGCTTCCATTATCAACAACAAAATCTAGCGAGGTCCCCTTCACCCACATATGTGAATGAAAAAGGTGCTCCCCCTCTTCAAGATCTGTTGGTTCTTCTGGATGAATTGGTGCGGTCACAATAATAGCAGTGGGGTCTACGTTGATGATTTGTATTTTATGGTTATTTTCAAAATCAGATTCTAAATAAAGGTTTGGCTCCTTGTCTTTGATCTCGACCACAATGACTGTTTTGAGAGAAATTCCGCAGTTTTTTTCTAGGGGATTTTGTGGATATAGCACCATTTTTCGTTGTCCTTCTTTATCTTTTCATGAGCCTTCTTTTCCTGTGGCTTGGAATGGTTTTTAGGAGACTATTTTTTAGGGTTGTATTTATCATACTTTGGTTGTTGCATATTTTCATACCCAAAATCCCATTTGTTCTGGTGCTTAAATTTCTGCTCGATTTTAACAACATATAGATAAGCAACACCAAATGATGAGATGTCCAGAAAATCCATTTTAGTTTGGATGTATCTGTGTAGAGCCGCATGGTATTTTAGAAACAAATTTCATTCAGAGTATTTGATACCCAGCTTGGTGCGCAAGGTATGGAAGGTATTGGTGAACTCCAGAACTACTTGGCCCCTCTCTTTCCGCAGTGTGGCCCATATCATGTACTGGTCCTCATGGTTGCCAACAGGGTAATAATGTTCCTTTACTGCATCCACAAAAAAATACCAAGTGGGATCGACCCCATATATTCTAGAATCCTCTATGGAACTTTTCTCCCAGTAATTTTCCCACCAATGTTTGACATGGGGGTAAGATTTAAGGAGTGTGAAGGTGATTTTTTCCCTCTCATAAAAATTATGAATAGAGAAATAAACTTCTAACAAATTTAACCATTTGTCTAGGGAATCTGCATCTATCTGACCTTCAAATATGGGAATATCAAAATTAACATGTACATTGAAAGGAGAGGTGCTTCCAAAGTGGTTTTTTGATGAAGATGTGCCTGTTTCTATCGGCAAACGTTGAAGGATGTGGGAAAAATTCTCCATCATTTTGTCCCTATGTTGCGTGAGAGATTGCACAAGCAATAGATTGATAGAATCATATGCTCCCTTTTTTTTATTTTCTTCCACCATGGAGGGTTTCTTGGGAATGCAAGAGTGATTTTATTCAAGAGTGACAAGATTGAGACCCAACTTGTTATACTCGGACCTCGTTGAGTACATACACAAAAAAAAAACGATCAAGAGCAACCTGGTCTTATACCATTGATCCAGATTATTTTCAGCACGAAAGGAGAGAGGAGATATAATAAGTCAATGTACAGAGATATATAGGATATAAAATAATATAAAATAAATGTACCAAAGATGAAACCATAAACACAGAGATAGAGTAATACACAATTTTCTATTAATGGGTGAAAATGTACAAAGACTGTAAAAATACAGAGTGAAAGACTTGCTAGAATGGCGGCAACTTATCTCTGAGAAGAGATGTTTCTACTACTCACATTCGCAAGAAGATGATTTTACAATGAGCCTCCAAAGTCCTTTTTATCATAAATAAAATCCAAAACCGTTACCCCGGAAGATGAAAATCCAACAGTTCTGTGGACCTCGTTTTGGGTAGTTTGGTGTATCAACTTCCCGAGGGCGTAACTTTGGCATATGATCTCTGTTTGGGGCACACGATAGCTCGTTGGAAAGGTATAGTCAAGGAGGTTCATTTATAGGGCTCAATAAGAGCCTTTGAATATCAATGTAGATCCCAAAAAACCTTCATTTAGACCCTCAAAATGGCCTAGAAGTTAAAAATTGGTAAAAATAGTAAATTGCCAAAATTGCCAAAAAATTGTTTTGATCTAGTTGGAAAAGGTGGGTGGCCACCTATATCCACCTGGATCAAGATTTTAATCTCTCTGAATCAATTCTATGATAATGGTAGATCCAAGAGCTTTCATAAATTGGCGATCAACGACCTTGATCCCATTGGTGCCACAAAGTTGTCTGGTAGTTAACACCCATGTTGGGTTCATTTTATCACTTGGGTGAGAAAAATGAGGTCCCTTAACTATATAGTTAGGATATCGAGACAACACAATATTTTTTTAGTTGATTGGTGTCTCAACTAAATAGAAAACAAGAAGTAAACAACAAAGGAATAAAACTAAACTAAGCATGTAACAACTAAAATTGATGCAAGAAAGAGACACAAGAAATAGATACCAAATGAGATTGATCTTAGAATTGATAAAACCTTAGAGAAATATGGGAAATTATGAGTCCCCTCTACCTTATTGGGAAGTCTCTTGAGTCCCCAATACAAATATTTTTCTCTTCTAACAATGGATGAAAATGAAAATACAATGATAAAGAATTGATAGTTGAACTTCTCAAGAGGAGAGACGTGAAACACTTTCTATGAATGCTCAAAGAATTATAGGATAAAGATGTCTTCTCAAAGACAAATTGAACAACATAACAATACTCAAATTGCTTCTCTTTTTTGCATACAATGATCCTCTATTTATAGGAGGATTGCTAGATATTTCACAACTAGTTTCCAATGTGAATGGGGATGCCTTTGAAGGTACCTCCCATCCTTTTAGTGATCCCAAGGTGTAATTTTAGGGAGATTTTGGGGTATGGTTGAGATCTACTTCATCCCATAAGTGTTTGAGGCCTGACCAAAGTCATGAATGCATCATTTCCACATCTGCAAGGGTTTCCTGATTGTTAGTCACATAGACCTCACATTGTACACATTGTACACAATGTTAGCCAATGCGAATGTGCGTGCGTTGTCTTTGTTGAATGTGCAAAGAAATTCAAGATCCTTTTTGCATAGTTTTGTGACTATATGGACAATCTTGGTCGTGATCCTTATGTTATTATGGGTTGTATGTTGTACTTGTGTTGATTGTTTCTTCATCCATTGTTTGTGTTTGTAAGAACAATGTTTTGGTGATAATAGATGCACCTTGATGTGTGAGGTTAGGGGCATATGTATAACCGAAATATATCATCGTTTGTTTTCTTGATGATGTCATTGTGTAGAAGTGTGGGAGAATCTGTAGTGACAAATTGTGAGAGAAATTTGTTGGAGGGAGAGGGGACGAATATATGGACCAAGTATTCTCCAAAAAAAAAATTATTTGTACAAAATGAGGCAGGAATTACCAATGCTTGTGTCATGAAACTATAAAGGGATAACAATAATTGAAATTTTTGATGAAGTACATATCTACAGTTCCCTCGGGGGTGTAAAAAAAAAATAGATGACGATTTTGATGACTGAACTGGCTCTGAATCGAGGTATGAACAACTCATAGGCATTGATGGCCTATCAAATTCATAGGTATTTGGTTGTGATTAAAAACTACAACAGTTGCATAGTAAGACCCACTGTAACATGAAACGTTTTGGAGTTGAATGTTATGGAGTTCAACGACATAAAAAAGAAACAAGGAATATTTTTGTGTCATCCGAGACTACTCATTAATAGTCTAATGAGAGACAAGATACCATCACCTTCCTAGAAACTTGTGTGGATGTCGAAAAGCAAGGAGGAACAACTACAAGAAGAAAAGGGCTTCTTGACATCGATTGATCAAAATGGGGTCATGAACTGTTGATCCATATCTCATGGGACGAGATATGGATGGATTGAATGCCAAGAGAGGAGGAGCTTAGACATGCCAATATTCAATGAAAAGAAGCATTGAAAAAACCATTTTATGTAAATGAAGTACTCAGGAGGTGAGGCTCAAAGAGGAGCCTCACCTCTAAAACTAATGACTAGTAAATCACTTAGAGCTAATTAATCTCACAATAAACAATAGAAAATATGAGAGAAGCCGAAATGGGTAACTTGATATTATGAGAAGGATTTCTAGGCCTTTATATAGTATTGCAAAATGGTCCATTGGACAAAGTCAAAAAGAGCTCATTAAATGAGTCTCTATTATTATAATAATAGATCTAACAACCTAGATAACTAAGTAGTGGAAAATAAAACCCAATACAATAATGGAGAGGTGGACTCTCTTTGACCCATATGGGAAACCTATTATCCCAATTAATTAATGAGGAGGTGGGCATATCCTTGATCCACATGGGAAATCAATTAGCTTCATAACTTTATGACTTTTGCATCCAAATTTAGACCATATACCTCCAAAAATTTGGATCATTCCTCTCCCCTTAGAAAATGATGGTCCCCATAATTTCACCCATGCTACAAAGAGACCCATGAGTACAATATTTGAATTCCCAATGAAGGGAAGGGTTTTGTGTGGTTGACCCATAACCAATTACATTAATAAAAATGGAAAAATCATGACTTTGGAGGATAATCTCCTTCTACAAATTTATTCATAACTTATAATAAAGGTGATGAAATATGATTTTGTAGAAGACCTGTTATCATGTAGTTTGTAGTTAGGATAAAAGATAGATGTAAAGAGATAAATTAGCGTAAATGAACCAATCCCACCCAATGTCACCTCGATAGGAAGGTTCTTTCTATTTAGGGAGCTAAGACCTAGGGGAGATCTCCCTGGTGACCTGGGGTTTTGAGAAGGCAAAGGATTGAAGGCTAAAATATAAATTCCCCCTCACAAGTCAAAACCGAGCAGATAGTCCGACTAACTAGCCAATAAAGAGAAGTATAACCAAAAAAAGAGATGTACCTTCCCAAGACAAAGCAACAAGAGATATATATATGAAAGTTTACTCGCTTGGTTAGTACTTCATATAATCAATGACTATTTGATATATAAGAAATTGAACAATAAATATTGACAAATTCAATGTTTATATAATAGAAACGATGTACAATATCACTTCTTCAATAAATGTGAAAGGAATGTGGCATTCAATGTAATAATCAACACTTCATTTAGAAAATGCCTTAAACAACCATTCAATTGCTCACAAGTAAAATGGTGGCTGCACAATAATGTTAATAGCAAAATGATGATGACAAAAATTAGTTAGTAGGGTTAGTCTTAGGCTAGGGTTAGAATAGTTAGGGTTTGTTCAAAGTATTTGAAGTTGTTTTGATCAAATTACTCACACGCTAGGCCTTAGATCAGTGCGTTCCTGGAGTAAATGGAGTCAAAAGGAGGATGCAAGTTGAAAGATCAAAAGATAGTAGTAGGACTAAGGATGAGAGGGTTAAACCTTGAGGTGTTGCTATGGAAAGGCCTTAGGGATGAAACCCTAGGGGAGAGATGTTCACTTTGGTGTAGGGGAACTAGGCCTCAGTGCTCTCTCCTCGTTCCTTAGCTCAATGGAAAAAGTGGCTAGCTCAAAATATTTCATAATCCTAAGACAAGAAGGTTTTCAAGCAACATGTTGCTAAGGCAAGGCTTCACTAAGCAAACCCTAGGGAAAATCGGCTCACCAAGGTGTAGGGGAACTAGGCCTTGATGCGTTTTCTCCTTCTTAGCTTCAATAAGGTAAAATGGCTAGAATAGGAGAAGATAGATTTGAGTGTTTCTATGGCAAGTCTCAATCCTCTTAAACAATGGATAGAAAGAGTAGAGTGTTTCTAAGGCAAGGCTCTATCTCACTTTAGCAAATAAAATGGCAAAAAATATTGATAGGGACATGAGACAATGACCTTCAATATGTGCTTGTCCTCTAGGGTTTAAATAATCAAATTATAACCATAAATGCAAGAGAAACAATAATACAACCATTCAATTAAGATTTTTTGTAGAAATTTACTTACATTCAATCAAGAAATCAAGTAGCAAACCCTAGTTGTAACACCTTCCACCAAGCTAAATGCCAAAAATGCCAATAAAAGACTTCCTTCAACAAGTGCGCCTCACAATTTCATCCAAGAACTCTAAGTGTAGCGCAAATTTCAGACCTCACTAATGAGTGAGTGAAAGATCTTGAAAAAATGAAGGTAACAACCCTCAATTTATACAGTACCTTGATCTAATTTTACTTTTTAGGTCATGAAAAAGGCCGACAAGGCCAAAATACTAAAATTATATTGTTTTACATTGAATGTTTAAATTAAACTCTAATCAAGAAATAGACGAACATCATGCCCCTTTTAGGGTGACATTAGCCCCTTCTAGGGAAAATGCAACATCTTGGAGCAAAACATTATCCCTCCTTGGGCTTCTCCAACCTGCCACACATGTCAAAAATGCCCCAGTTGTCTCCCAAAATGTCCATGCTACTAGGTGACATCATGGTCATGAAGGGTGATGTCCTAGGCCTTCCAAGGCCAACATTCCACTGAGAAGGGCACAACCCCCCTAGGTCAAGATCTATCAGGGTGCCTCTAGAAGACATCCTCCTTCTCTCATGTGAAAACCCCTATGTCCTATATTTTCCCCCTTTTGGGGTCTCAACATCGATCTGGTGGGCACTTCAACCCCATGGAGGTCTGAATTGATCATATCCCCATGTGTACCTATCCAACATTGGACCTGTCTATCGAGCATGATCTTGCACATCAACAACTATGCCCTCCATGGGCTCATAAGTCACGGGGATCATAGAAATGTCAATCACATCTCATCATCAATATTATTAAACATGTGCATAAAACCCCTATTACCCTAGTTAAAATCTCAAAGACATTATACAAGCTTGCGATACAAGTTTGGGGAAAGTGACAGGGTGTCCTATTGGGCTAGTGTCCACTGGAAAAGGAAAGTTTCTGGAAGAGACTTCATCTAAGCCATGTAAGTGGGTGATGTGGATAAGGGATGTCCTAACAATGGGTGCAGTGAAAGTAGGAGAATAAAAAGTTTTACCTGTGGGTGCCTTTGTAGAAGGCAAGCTGGACCTGTCCTGGATGCAATTTTTTCCAAGCCCATTCATGCCTTTTATTCTTTATTCTTATTGATTTTTCTTTAAGAATCTAATCAGGGGTCACTTCCCTGGTGTGGTGACCAGTGGTGGCAGCATTACCCACAAGTACTTTTACAGAAATGAGAAGGTTGGCTCGTGATGAGAGCCCCTTTCTCTTGGCCATGCAACCAAGAGCCACTACCTTGGTGTGGTAACCAGCTTCTAGTAGTGTCATATTTCTAGGTGCCCATGGACCTAATAGGCTGGCTCATGATGAGACTCCCTATTCTCTAAATAGGTCTTGTTTTATTATTTCATATTGGGTCCCTCTTGTTTCTTGCTGAGAAGCCTTTTACTTCTTTCTCAGGGATCCCTGGGAGAAGAATCTTGAGGTTTTATTTTTAGCCTTTTATCTTTTACCAGCTTGATTTTACCTTCTGCTCCTTGTTGATGGGAGAAATTGACCGTCCGTCAAGTGGAAGAGAGAGTCCGGTCCGGGGTTGTCTAAATAACCCAATCCGTTTGGTGTAACTCATTCTGATGGGTTTAATGGCTCCATTAGCCAATCTAAGAATCATAAAAGAAACAAATAAAAGAGATAAATAACTAACTAATTACTAAACACACTATATATATGTACATATGTTCAAATGTAACTATAGTAGTTGTATTTAAGAAGAATATATACAAGTCTCATTTATTTACATGATTTACAAGATGCAAGTTTTAATCGAAACTTACGAAAATCGATGTAAAAAATGATTTCTTCTAGGAAGAAGATAAAGAAAGCACATAAAAATATTTATTGTTTTTCTTTTATAAATTTAAAGAATCTTGCAAAAAAACGTTAATGAAACATGAACATGTGGAAGTCAAAGTTGAACCATACATTCTAGTTTTAATGATATGTAAATGACAAAAAAATACAAAGAAGCTATCCTGTCAGTGAATTAGTGAGGTGTATCCAAGCATCTGCATGAGTGGTGAACATCCAACTACCATGTCCAAGAGATAAATCTGCAATGAACCTTATGTCTGTTTTAAATAAATTCAGAACATGTATTGATATCTTAGGTTTTAATGACAGAAAAGGAAACACAAACATAAACATGTGATCTCATAATTATACATGATTACAACAATATAAATCTGGAAGCAATCTATGCATTTTATCATTCAATTTAAAACTCAAAGATAAATCTCATTATTTAAATCGAAAATATAATCACAACATTTGTATTTTGATGAAGCAAATGATAATAATTAACCATGTATTGATAAAAAATACTAAATCTATTTAAATCAATGCATAATCAATTATTCAAATAATATAAAGATATTATATGAAAATAAAACCATTTTACTCACATGGAAAAAGCCATTAAGAAACCTGGAATTCCATATTCTTGTTTGAAAATACTCGTCCATTCTCCCAAAGATTCCAGCCATCCATTACTCCATTTGAAAAGAAATAAAAAGTTTACAAAAGATATAATATACAAAAGAGAAAGGATAAAAATCCTCCTCTCCAATTCT
>ML781293.1:831336-917770 GCA_009831015.1 Picea engelmannii
TTCTGAGGAAAGTGAAGAAAAGAAGGCCGAAATGCAAGGAAGGATAAATTCTTTTGATGGTGCTTTCTAAGGTATGTTATTTTCCGGTCATCTCACCATTTTCGCTATAACTTTTTTTCTATAATGATTCAGATCCTGAAATTTCTATGAAAGTGAGAAAACATATCGAAGTATCTTTGGTTCAAAATTTAGCTTGTGGGTCGTTGTATTTTGGGAGTTACACTCTGTGGAAAATAGGGTTTGTGGCCAGTCCTAAAACTAGTCAAAATCAGGTGTTTCAGGTAAAAACGTCATAACTTCTTCATAACAGATCCAAATTTAGTGCGACCAAATGTGTTGGTTAGGGTACATTCTTTAGTAGGATTTTTAATAGTTTCATATCCTTTCATCAAATATTTTGTGCGGGGCACTCTCTACAAGGTCGCTCTCTAGAATAAGCCAAAATTCAGCAAGGTATGTCATTTTTGCTATAACTCCTTTTTTGAGAGGTTCCAAGTAGTTCCACTTGGAGGAATTGAATAAAACACACTGAAGAACATTGTATATCAGTTTCAGATCTTTATACATTACATTTTCAAAGTTATGATTACTTCAAGTTAGGGTTGTTGACTAATCGAAAACTAGGCATGTGAGACTAAAAACAAGTTTGATGAAAATACTAGTCTTTTGTTTTTAAAAGTTAAGGAAGGTTTGCAGGAATGTGTTCATATACACTAGGTCTATTACAGAGCTACAAATCAGATTTGGATGATGATATTGATGAAGGATTTTTGTTGAGGTTGGTGCATGGTTGATGCACTTGTTTATGGTACAGGTTGATTACAGGTTGGTGCATGGTTGATGCACTTATTTATGGTACAGGTTGGTTACAGGTTGGTGCATGGTTGATGCATTTATTTATGGTACAATTTGATTATAGGTTGATTACAGGTTGAGGTACAGGTTGATGCATGGTTCAGACTTATTGGTACAGGTTTACAGCAGTATATCTCACAGTAATAGTGTGACAGTGGTTCCATCATTATACTTCTACTTCAGGGTGGCAGGATGGGGCAAGAAAATATGGTTGTAGCCACCTTCCGATTGTATCTGGAGGACATTGGGGGTTGTAGCCTCCTTTTGGTTGTAGCCAAATATTTGGGGATTTGGAGCTTCCCTCAGGTTGTAGCCTGAGAAACTAGGAGGTTGGAACCTCCTTCCAGTTGCAGCTGGAAAACAAAGGAAGTTGGTGCTTCCAATGAATGTAATTCTTCAAGACATATAAGAAAAAGCATTCCATGGTTTTCTCCTGATTTGGGTTTCCACGTAAAACACTGGTGTACCGTGCATGTGTGTGATTGTTTATTTATTACTGCTCATTATTGGATAATAATTCTACATTGATATAACATTTGAAAAAAAAGGATTATAATTACGTTATTACTGATTCACCCCACCCTCTCAGTAATCCAACACCAACATGTATGAACTCATCAATATAAACTATGTTAGTATCAACATCATAACATGGAGGATTCAAAACATTCAAAGGCTCACCCATCTCCTCCTCTTTTCCCAAGAGATAAAACAGGGAATCATCACAATCATGGATAGGAGGGTAAATTACAATGATTTTTTCTTCTTGTGCAGGAGCTTCAAGGACTTGGGTGTCTTCAACATTCATTATTATCTTATCCTCATGAGTTTCCCCTTCATATTTGATTGTACAACAAGGAATATCCACTTTGTTCAAGGTTTCCATTCCTCCTTCATTTTACGAATCATGGAACAAGGTGTCATCAAAATCTTGAGAAGGAAAGAAACTAACCTCATCATCCTTTTGTTGTGCAGGAAAAATAGGCTCTTGGATGGCCTCATCAGAGAGAGGAGGGAATTTTGATACTTCATCATTTGGTTCTGGCTCCTCAACTTTGTCTTCAGCAATCCCTTGTTGATCTGTGGTTTGTTCCCCTTCTTCTTGGAAGTTGACAATGAAGTTCTCAAGGGAAAATAAACTTTCCCTACTAAGGGTACCTGAGGTAAAGAGGCATCTTATCTTAGACAAGGAGATGTTCTCCTCGATTCTTTCAGCCATGTTGTAAGCTTCATCGAGCATTCTTGGGGCTCTCTTATCAAGGGGAAAACCTAGATGTCCCAAAAATGCACGAGTAAACAGATGGACAAGGTAATTCTCTTTGGGATGATGATTTTCAGGAACTTGATACAACATGTTCTCAAATCTATCCTAGAATTATTTGACAGTTTCATCCTCAACTTTCTTTATGTGCTCGAGTTTTTCTAATAGTGTTGGGATTTATTCCAACTGGATACCCCATATGTCGAGAAAGGTTTCCTTGAATTTCTCCATAGTAGTGATGCTAGCATCAGGGAGTTTGTCATACCATTCTTTAGCATTGAAACAAAGAGTGGCAGAGAAAAGTTTCATGACCACATCTTCAACATAATCATCGACAAGGCAGGATAGGAAGAAATTCCAAAATTTTCTCATGTGATATTCAACTCTCTCTCTATCACCACTAGTGAATCCAAGGAGCAAAGTTTTGTATTAAAAGGGAATTTGTTGAGGGTACCCCAGGATTTTACTCATGTCCAAAGGCTTCTAGTTTCCTAGCTCCCATTATGAAGTCATAATTGGCTTCATCATCAGTGAAGTCGCCAGATAATTTTCTTGAAATTATCAAAAGGTAAGGGAAAACAACCTAAGTGGAGTCACCAGGTAAGCTTGTAAGATAAAGGCTCTTGAGACAAGGCTTACCAAAAAGTGTCATATTTGAGGAGAATTGACTCATTGTTTCCCAGCAACAACACCAAAATTTTATCACGCAGTTTGTAGTTAGGATAAAAGATATATGTAAAGAGACAAACTGGCATAATTGAACCAATCCCACCCAATGTCAATTCAATAGGAAGGTTCTTTCTATTTAGGGATCTAAGGCTCAGGGGAGACGTCCCCGGTGACCTGGCATTTTGAGAAGGAAAAGGATTGAAGGCTAAAAGACAAATTCTCCCCCACAAGTCACCACCGAATAGATAGTCTGGCTAACCAACCAATAAAGAGAAGTTTAACAAAAAAAAGAGATGTACCTTCCCGAGACAAAGAAACAAGATATATATATATATATATATATATATATATATATATATATATATATATATATATATATATATATATATATATATATATATGCAAGCTTACTCTCTTGGTTATTACTTCATATAATCAATGACTATCTGATATATAAGAAATTTCACAATAAATATTGACAAAATCAATGTTTATATAATAGCAATGATGTACAATATCACTTCTTAAATAAATTCTAAAGGAACATGGCATTCAATGTAACAATCAACACTTCATTTAGATAATTCCTTAAACAACCATTCAATTTCTCACAAGTAAAATGGTAGCTGCACAATGATGTTAGTAGCAAAAAGATGATGACAAAAATTAGTTTGTAGGGTTAGTCTTAGGCTAGGGTTAGAATAGTTAGGGTTTGTTCAAAGTATTTGAAGTTGTTTTGATCAAAGTACTCACATGCTAGGCCTTAGATCAGTGTGTTCCTGGGGTAAATGGAGTCAAAAGGAGGACACAAGTTGAAGGATCAAAAGATAATAGTAGGACTAAGGACAGAAGGGTTAAACCTTGAGGTGTTTCTATGGAAAGGCCTCAGGGATGAAACCCTAAGGGAGAGAGGCTCACTTTGGTGTAGGGGAACTAGGCCTCAGTGCTCTCTCCTCCTTCCTTAGCTCAATGGAAAAAACGACTAGCTCAAAAAAATTCATAAGACTAAGACAAGAAGGCTTGCAAGAAACATGTTTCTAATGAAAGGATTCACTAAGAAAACCCTAGGGAAAATTGGCTCACCAAGGTGTAGGGGAACTAGGCCTTGATGTGTTTTCTCCTTCTTATCTTCAATAAGGTAAAATAACTAGCATAGAAGAAGATATATTTGAGTGTTGCTATGGCAAGGTTCAATCCTCTTCAACAAGGGATAGAAAGAGTAGATTGTTGCTAAGGCAAGGCTCTATCTCACTTCAACAAATAAAATGGCAAAAAATATTGATAGGTACATGAGACAATGACCTTCAATGTGTGCTTGTCCCCTAGGGTTTAAATCATAAAATTATAACCATAAATGCAAGAGAAACAATACTACAACCATTCAATTAAGAATTTTTGCAGAAATTTACTTACATTCAATCAAGAAATCAAGTAGCAAACCCTAGTTGTAACACCTTCCACAAAGATAAATGCCAAAAATGCCAATAAAAGACTTCCTTCAACAAGTGCGCCTCACAATTTCAGCCAAGAACTCCAAGTGTAGTGAAAATTTCAGACCTCACTAATGAGTGAGTGAAAGATCCTGAAAAAATGAAGGTAAAAACCCTCAATTTATATAGTACCATGACCTAATTTTACTTTTTAGGTCATGAAAAAGGCCGATAAGGCCAAAATACTAAAATCATATTGTTTTACATTGAATGTTTAAATTAAAACCCTAATCAAGCAATATAAGGACGTCATGCCCCTTTTAGGGTAACGTTATCCCCTTTTAGGAAAAATGCAACATCCTAAAGCTAAAAGTTAGCCCTCTTTGGGCTTCTCCAACCTGCCACACGTGCCAAAACTGCCCAAGTTGTCTCCCAAAACATCCATGTTTCTAGGTGACATCATGGTCATGAAGGGTGACATCCTAGGACTTCCAAGGGAAACGTTCCACTGAGAAGGGCACAACCCCCCTAGGTCAAGCTCTGTTGGGGTGCCTCTACAAGACGTCCTCCTTCTCTCCTGTGAAAACCCCTTTGTCATGTCTCTACCCCCTGCTAGGGTCTCAACATCCATCTGGTGGGTTGTTCAACCCCATGGAGGTCCTAACTGATCATCTCCCCATGTGTACCTGTCCAACATGGTACCTGTTCATTGGGCTTGATCCTGCACATCAAAAACTATGCCCTCCATGGGCTCATAAGTCACAGATATCATAGAAATTTCAATCACCTCTCATCATCAATATTATTAAACATGTGCATAAAACCTCTGTTACCCAAGTTAAAATCTCAAAGACATTATACAATCCTGTAATACAATTTTGGCGAAAGTGACAGGGCATCCTATTGGGCTAGTGTCCACTGGAAAAGGAATTTTTTTGGAAGAGACTTCATCTAATCCATGTAAGTGGGTGATGTGGATAAGGGATGTCTTGAAAATGGGTGTAGTGAAAGCATGAGAATGAAAATTTTTACCTATGGGTGCCTTTGTAAAAGGCGAACTAAGCAAATTGCACCTGTCCTAGATGCATTTTTTTCCAAGCCCATTCATGCCTTTTATTCTTTATTCTTATTTATTTTTCTTCAAGAAGCTAATAAGGGGACACTGCCTTAGTGTGGTGACTAGTGGTGGTAGAGTTACCCACAAGCACTTTTACAGAAATGAGAAGGTTGTCTCGTGAAGAGACCCCCTTTCTCTTGTCCATGCAACCAAGAGCCACTACCCTGGCATGGTAACTAGCTGCTAGTAATGTCATACGTCTAGGTACCCATGGACCTAATAGGTTGGCTTGTGATGAGACCCCCTATCCTCCGACTAGGTCTTGTTTTATTATTTTTATTGGGTCCCTCTTGTTTCCTGTTGAGAAACCTTTTACTACTTTCTAGAGGATCCCTAGGCGAATCATCTTGAGGTTTTATTTTTAGGCTTTTATATTTTGCCATCTTTCTTTTACCTTCTCGTCCTTTAGCCCCTTCTTCCCATGAGGTAAGGTGCAACACTCAAATGATTGGTCAACCCAATTCCAAAACAAGTGTAATGGGCTAGATGAGTAGGAAGCAAGATGAAAAAGTGGAGCTATGACGGGAGTGGATGATGACTTTTCTAAAATCACCCCAGTGGCAAAGCAAAACCTACAAAAATAGGATTACTAGAGCATCCTGTCATTCCCCCCAGACATGGTCAAGTAGGAAAGTATAAGATCCAAGCATTTGTTAAAAACAAAAGGAATTAAATGCACATATTCAAAGGTTTTGAGGATCAGAGCGACACATACCATTATACCCGGACTCAGTACCTCATGGAGCAAGAACCATATCTGACACAAGACCAAGCCAATGGTGATGGATGTTGTTGTTGCTGGAAAATTAGGGGCCCTGAAAGGGATAAAATATGGGCCCTCCAAGGCCATGCCTAAGTCAATATGGCTCTCGGTACTCCATGTCTAGGACCTATGGGCCTCGAGACACAATTTCCTAGTTATCCCTAAAAGTGGGGATAACAAGACCCATTTGAGCTACCGAAGAGACATTTCCATCAGTATATGGAACTTGTTCTGAGGTGGTGCATGGAGTGATCAAAACCAGTTTGAAGTTGAAGGGTGCTCAACCACACTGGTTATAGACATGTGCTTCTTTAAACAAAGATATCTCATAAATCTAACAACAAAATGAAATTACGCAAAATACCCATTTGATATGTTGAAGATATATTTCTATACATATGTGGAAATCCTTCTGTAGTTTTTTGAGTAGGGAGAAAAAGGCCATTGAATATGGTGGTACACATGGCCTCCTGGGGTCAAATACACGCTAAGATTTAATTGATGATATCCCTAAACTAGGAAGCCAAATGAGATTATGTGAAATACCCATTTGAGATATTGAAGAGATATTTATAGCAATATGTGGAACTCCTTCTATAGTTTCTTGAGCAAGGAGAAAAATATTATTGAATATGGTGGTATGTGCGACCTCCTTGGGTCAAATACATGTTGATATTCAATCGATGATATCTCTCAAACCAGGAAGCCAAATGAGATTCCACAGAATACCCATTTGAGATATTGAAAGGATATTTCCAATGATCTATGGTAGAACCTATGAAATGTTGTGTAGGTAAAAACACCTCTTTGAATTTGGATAAGTGTAGACAGCCACAAAGGATGAGAAGGTTTTATAGAGTAGCATGGTTTGTTGTAGAGGTTGTGGAACCTCTGTGGGAAGCATGGACACCCTACAGATTTGTTGAAATTTTTTCCATGGGTTGTTTCCTAGGTGGGATCTAGTCCAAGTCATGTGAGTGTATGAGGTGGCATGGGGTAAATATTTGGGAATGGGTTGCATGTGATAATAGGGAAATGTAGAGTCTTAACTGTGGGTGCCTTTGTGGAGGGAGAGATGCACCTTTTCATGAATTCAATTGTTTCCTATCCCATTCATTTCCTTTTATTCTTAACTTTGTTTCTTTTTATATTTTCCTCTTGTTCTTCAAGGAAATAATTGAGGGCCACTTTCCTCACTTGATGACCAGAGGTGACAGTGTTATCCACAGACAATTCACAGAAATGAGAAGGTTGGCTCGTGATGAGACCCCCTTTCTCTTGGATATGCCTGCAAGATCCACTACCCTTTTTTGGTGACTAGATAGATAGTAATTTCATACCGCTACATTCCCATGGTCATAATAGGTTGGATCATGATGAGACCTCCTATCCTTCAACTAGTAACTTGAGTGTTTATGTTATATTGTGGGGCCCCTTTTCTTACTAAGAATATTTTCACTTCTTTCTCGAGGATCCTTGGGCAAAGCATCTCAAAGGTTTCAAAATTGGATTTTACCTCTTACCAGCTACTTTTAACCTCTTAACTGGTAATGGATGTTTCATCCCTTCGATCATGGACAAGTAGTAGGAATCATTGACTAACTTCACTCGGATCTTGAAGGGTCCAAACCAAAACTTTTTGCATCCCTTAATGTTGTTAGGATCCCCCATATTTGTATCCCACTCTAAAACAATATATCCTTTCTTGTAGTCCCCTCCTTCGGAATCATCTGCTTCTTGTATTTTGTTTTATTGTGTTGAGGCAAAGGGGTGGGTTTCTGTAGTAAGTACATCTTCTTGGTTTGGCTCATTCAACAAATGTTCAACATCCCCCTTCCATTTGATGAAGCCAACTCCTTTCCCTCTAAACCTTATAAAATAGTCAATTTCATCCTCTTGTGTAGAATAATAGCCATCCCAATATTCAGAGAGGTTAGAGGCATGATGAGGATAATCACCCCAACTTGTATCTCTCTCATGTTCTAGAATGATGGGGTTTGATTCTACCAAAGAAATATCCCTTATGTATATTTCGTTTAAATGTAATGTCTCATCATTACCTTTTGTAATGTTGTCCCTTTGATTGCTAGGAGGATTTTGGTCACCCTTTCCCTTTCCCTTGGTCCATGCTATCTCATTAATAGTGTCTTCTTCTACAAGGGAAGAGCGGTCCAACCTTGAAATAAGCATGGATCTATGGAGTTGTAGTTACTATGTCCATGATTACACATTTCAATTTGTTCCATCCTCTTTGGCTTGTTATGTAAAGTGATACAATATTGGTCCTCGATGGAGAGAGTTGCATGGGACAAGTCCATCTGTAGACTTCCGCCTAAAGTAGAAACCCATTCCCTAGACCCAAGTGTCAGGTATATCGACAAAAATGATGTCCATTGTAATGGGGAAATCAGGGTAGTCAGCAAGGTGGAATTCAAGACCTTACATCAATCCATAGACCTTGATTCTCTTTGACTCAAATATAGAAATATTGGCATAAGGTCTTGTAACTTCCATCCCTAATTAGTTCATAACCTTCAAACTCATCATATTGACAGATGACTCAGAGATAATCATGTAGTTGTGAAGACATAGGTCATCTATTAGAAAGGAAGTGAGAAAGGGTGTTTGTTCATTTTTCTCAAAATGACCAGTTTGTAATAGTATGGAATTTTCTTTGAACAATTGTTGGTCATCTGGGATCTATTTTGTTAAAGAATAGATTTCCAACATTCCATGAATCCTTTTGAACTTTTGTAATATATAGACCATACTGGTGCTTAGGTTGGTCCTATCATTGCTATGTTTTGGGAAAGGTTGGGGTAGATCCCTAGAATACACTTGGGGCTTTCCAAGATTCACCCTAGAGTCCTCACTTTTATGGTTCAAGCACTCAATCCTAGGCTTCATCATGTCTTGATTTTCTTGGATTTTCTTTGGCGTGAAAAAGGTAAAGTTGGAATTTACATAATTAGGTTTCTCATGAGTAGCATTTGGGTGATCATGCTCAAAATGGGAGTCTTTGCATGGTAAGGACTTGCAATAATATTTTTTCCTCACAACATTTTGTAGATCCAAAGTGTTTAGACATATTTGTTCTTTTGGAGCATGAGGTTTTATTGTATGACTAGTATTTTGAGGAAGTCTCATGGAAGGAGGCTTTTGGGATTGTGATAGTCCCCTTTCCAACTCAGTGATTTCTTTAGAGGTACCCAAATCCCTAAAGGGTTCATGTTGTTTTGAAAACATTAATGCATCTTTCATATTTGAGAACCCATTCTTCCAAGTACCAGTCCATTTAGGGGGAATGGATAACTTAATATCATTGTTTACCTCTATTATATCTAGGAAATCATTTTATTCTTCCTAAACATCTTCCTCATTGAAACATAGGACATCATCTTGGTCATGAAGAATATTGACCTGGGAATGAGATCACACCATTTGATATTTTCTTCAATACAGAAAGCACCATCTTGTGCCTCAAGATTTGTCAAGAAACAATTATTGAGGATGGATTGGAAGTTTCCTTAAAATTAATTGAGGTATTGTTCAATAATAATGCTCTTTGGTTGAAAATCAAAATGAATTTTACCAAGAAATGTATTAAACCTATCATTAAATTCCCTAACAATCTCATCATCTTCTTTGCAAATTTTCAGATATTGTTAGTAAAGGGAAGCCATATCTCTCATCACACCCCACCTTTACAAGAAAACGTGTTTTAAATATTCACAGGTTGTGAGGATATTTATTGGAAGTTTAGTGCCCGATTTCCTTGCATCTCCAGTAAGTGAGGAAAGGAAATGTTTCATGAATATGTCAATATGTTCATTCCCAAGATGATGGAAGTCGTAGCTTTCAAAAAATTTGGTCCAATGTGTGCTTCCAGAATCCCCATCCTCTTCATAAAACTTGGGTATCCATGAATCGACATCTTTAGGTACATCATGTAAGTCCCCTTTGATCTTAGCTAATTCCAAAGGGTCAAAGAGTTATTCGGGGGCTGATTTAGGAGGGGCCATGGGAATAATAGGAAATACAAGATAATAGGGTGTGTACTAACATCTGCTATGGGTCATTATCAATGGAGTTGCTAGAAAATATCCTTGATATTATCAGAGGGATGATGGGATCACCCTCAGTGGAGTCGCCAGGTAAGATTTTTGAAATGAAGGCTTACCGAAAAAAAAAATTTCGAGGAAAATTGACTCGATGTTCCCAACAACAATGCAAAAAATGTTATCGCACAATCTATACTTGCCCAATTCCTAAAGGTATGTAGGACTGGATTGATGTAACACATAGGTATTCCTATCAATGTCACCCCAATAGGAAACCTATTTTTATTTAGGAGGAGAAGAAATGCACTCCAAGGGAGACGTCCCAAGACCTATATGGTTGATGAAGGGTAAAATGACCAGGTAAAACCCACCCCTCTCTCTAGGTCACTCAAGGAAAGAAATCACTTGGTAAATTTTAAGCGGGAAAAAGGAAAAGTGAATGAATGGTGTCTTCCCTTTACCAATGAAACAACAAACGTTAGTAGAACTAAATAATATCAATGTTTCAAAGTAGTGACTTCAAGATATAAATATGCTACTGAAACACTAAAAGATGAAATATTTAGCAACAATAAATATGTCTATAAATTGCAAGCTATGATGACAAGAATGATATAAATACCTTGCAAGTTTGATAGTACTTTGTCATTTACAATTTAAAGATTAAAATCAAGTCAATAAATGACTTAAATGGTGGTCCAAACACTTATAACAACATTAATTAATGATGATGACAACAATAGAAACCACTTCAGAAAAGTACTATAATAAAGAAATAAGACAACTACTTCAACATCCAATGATTATAGTTTTCTTAGTAAAATTGGGGTGTTAAGGGGATGCAATGATGGCTTTAATATTAGTTACAACAACAACAACATCCTCAAACCACTTCATAAGTTTGCACCTAGAACACTAGTAAAAAGAGGACTAAAACCTTAGGATGATAACACTTAGGCAATGTTGGCACAGGGGCATACCCAAGGTTCAATGCTCAAGAGCGCACCAAAAAAACCCTAACTACCAACCCTTTCGGCAACACCTGCGAAGAAAATGAAGTCTCACCTGAGGTAGAGGCAGGGGTGGTTGTAGGAATCAAATGTTTGCAACCTTAGCTGGGACACAAATCTATGATTCTACCACTTAAAAGAGCACTAAACAGTTAACATTCATCAATATCCAGTCTTGGTTACAACATAGTTAAAACTTAATTACAGAGTATCACAGTATTCATTCAGATATAGGGTATTTAAGCACTAAGCATATCCACATAGGTTAGACCCATACTATTAAGAACATAGCATTAACATATCTATCTACCATTCATCTATATCAAAGCACTAAGCACATTAACATATAAACACATAAACACGTCACACAAAGCAGAGCAAAACAGCATGTACGTGGTTCACCCCCACCCTGGGGCTACGTCCACTGACTCTTCTCTTCTTTATTATCTTTGGTCAAGCTTCTTACAGGCACATAGCATCAAAATCCTACTCCACAGAAGACAGGATATCTGTGCGCACTCTGCCAAATCCTACTTCTTCAAGATAGGGTACAACACCAAGCCTTCCATAATTTCCTACAATTACTTGCACTTATCCTTGCAAGCCTCACATAGTATGCACAGATCACTTACAACTCTTGATCACATAGATCAACCACTAGCACTTATCCATTCATACTCACTACATTGCCTTAGCATCTATTTATACATAAAAAATAGGCCTAAGCATGGGTAAACCCATGGGCCGACATTCCCATACCCGTTACATAATCCCAAAACCCAAAAATCCCAAAAAAGGGGTCAAGATCCTGCGATATCTTGTTTGTCTTGCGCTTCACCTTCGACATCCTGTCGAAGTCCCAAAAATAGGTCAAACATGACCAAGGATCCTCAAAGTCAAGGGCCAATAGGCCCCCAACACTCACCTATGATTCATCCTGAGTCACTCTGATCTGACTAGTTCTTCTTCAAAATCCTCAAGCTTGGCTCGAGATGCTTCGACTTTTTGTTGTGCCATGACCTCTTGTTTAATGAACTCTTGTATAACTGCTTCATTGATAGGTCCCTCTAGGCATTGTTCAACTATAATGACGACTTGCTCCAGTTCCTCTCCTCGACCTTCGATCTCTGTGAACAGTTGGTAAGCCTCATCCTGTATAGGTTTGATCCTCTGAGTTACTTCCATAACTCTACTCTGAATAGTGTGGACCTCTTTTTGAGTAGTGCGTTGCTCTCGGGATCGCTTCATTCTTTCCACAACTAACAGGGGCTTCAATTGCACCTATATCGTTTCTGCTTGATACTTCGCCTCTTGGAGTTGCGACTCCAGTGCCTTCAATTTTGGATTCTTAGTGAGTTTCTCATAGGTTCGGGCACTACAATCACTCATTTTCTTGCATTCCATGGAAAGGGAATTTATTCTCTCAACTGCGCTTCGAGCAGTTTCTTCTCTTTGGTCCCTCACATCCTGCGGGGTGTTGGTCACTGCGCAGAGCTCTAAGTCTATTATTCTATGTTGTAGCTATTGGATATCTTCTGCAAGTTGCTCTACTTGATGCGTGACTCAATCTTATTCCTTTGTTTCTAACCCTATCATAGAGCAAAGTTCTATGTTGACTGCTTCTTTCACTTCGAGTTGCTCTGTGAGCAACTATTATTTTTCTTGCTGCATCTGCTCTTTCTCTTCACCAAATGTTGCCTAGAGAGCAACCTTTTCTTATTCTACAACTCTGTGTTTCTCTATGATTATTCCTTGCACTTGATTCAAGGCTTGTGTGGCTTGTGTTTTTTCCTCTTGTGCTCGTCAAAGGTGAGATTTGGTTCCATCTGCTAGTCGGTGGAGTTGGGCTGGCTAATCTCCCAACTCTGGTTCTCCTAATGGCAGGGCATAGTGGAGACTGTGCAACTGAACTGAAGGGCTTGTTGTACCCCTCGGAGTTTGAACTCAATTCTATTCTACATTTCCTCCTTATTTTCTTACTTCTCCATGGTTTCCATCGAAGCATCGTTTAGAGCTGCGATGATGAAGTCAAAATCATCGGCAGTAAGAACAATCTGCACTTTCATCAAAGTGGCCCTGGATTTATTCTGGGAAGAAGGTTTCAGGGGAGAAACCTTCCTTTTATTTAGGGGATCAGCCTCATCTCTAGGCAGTATTACTTCACCTTGCTTCTATTCATCTCCCTTGTCATTTATCTCTTCTACTTCGTCATCACCCCCTCGGTCAGGTGATACTGAAGCATTCTTTCCTGAGGCGTTGCTTAAGTCTTGAGCCTCTTCAGTTTTCTTCCTTCTTTTGTGTCCAGGTGTATTGTGTTCTTTGTGCATGGTCTCTAGGATGTCAGGGTTGGGAATATATTTAGGGTCTACAGGAATAAGGAGGTATGTCGACCAGTCCTTAGTGATCTCCTCAAGGTCCTCTTCTGTGAGTTTGTAGTATGGCTAAAGCTGCTCCTTATGTTCATTGGCTCGCATTGTAGTGTAGATGAAGTGTCAATCTGTGCGGAACTTCATCAGGGGTTAGATCCTCTATAGGGTGTTCAGAGTCATGTGAGTTTCAGCTTCAATGTCTCTCTCAGGCTGGAGGTAATATGTATGAAAAATAGTGTTCGACTGCCACTGTTTGTTCATATCACTTGAGTACCAGAGTGTGGTGAAATTCATGGAAAGCGTCTCGAATGAATCAATATTCAGGAAGGTCTCACCTTCCAGCATTTCCCAGGCAACAAATGTGATGAGGATCAATATCCAAATAAAGTGAAACTCGTAGCCCTAATCATGTGCTTTGCGACAATCTAGTTCCAGCTGATTAACTAAGTACTTCACCCAGTTCATCTGTAGACCTTCCACGCACTTTCTTGCAAGGTCAATGACAAATCCTATGACCTTTTCAACATCCCCTTTTCAACATCATCATATGTATCCTTGATCTTCTGTGTCAGTGTGTGATTTGTGGCTTTTCCTGGATAGAAGTCCTATGGATCAGGTCCTTGCATACTCAATCCTGTGATCCTATGGATCAACATCGGATCGACTGTGATACGATGGTCTAGCCATAAGTAGCTGCCATGGTAACATGAGAGGAGTAGCTTGACATAGGCGTTGACTTCCTGGTGCCTTCCCAAATGTGATATTTTCATTACATTTAACAGGGTGGACTGCATGAGGTTCATTGTCCACGACTGGGGGATTATCTTTGAGTTCTTTCCCTTTGTCTTGGTCAAGTATTTGTATGAGGGGAACATGTTATAGTTCTTGCGATCTTCGAGGTTGAATTCACTGAACTTCAATGCTGCAATCTTGTCCTACTGTGCTCGAACTGTATGTATCCCCTTTGGGAGGTACGCAGTAACCATGGTGTACTCGAAATCTCTTGGCACAATAACAAGACTCACTGCACCAGCCAGAGGCAGGATGTAGTGGGAAATATGGTCAAGATCAGCTTCACATTTGCTAGATCATCCCTTTTCTTGGTTTTCTTCTTTGTTGATGGTTGGGATGGTCTGACTCCCGGAGCAGTCAATGGAGAGGCTGCACTCCTCTCGTCAACAATTCTTGAATACTTCCAAACATTACTCTTTCAAACATTACTCTTTCATTCATTAGGTCAATGAGAACTTCTTCAGCAATTTTCTCTATAGTGCTAAGCTCGTCCAACATGCATGCTCATGGTTGAATATCTCCGGTTTGAAGAGTAACTAGCCAATGCAACGAGATGGATGGAAATAGCATGATGATCACTATGAAAAATCGACTATTCTACGGGCTCAGATTCACTGCTAGCAAAAGTTTTCTCGATGCGTAGCGTGACGAGATAATTAGATAACTTGGCAACAAATGTCTTGCAATGGGTGAGAAGCCTTCATTAACTCAGTTCTATTAATTATGGCACAGTCCCAAGGGTTTGGTGGTGAAATTTCTAATCATAAATTCCTTTCTACCCGTTCGGGTCGTCGGTCTAATAGTTATACAGTTCCCAATGGCTATATTTCTTTGCCATGTCAATGTTCCATCCGACGTCGTTCTGATATCTCAGCAAAGTTCCAATTTTTCAAATTTTCCTTCTACGAAGTTCCCTCTAGAACCTTCTATAACTTTTCGATCTTAGCTCTCTTCTTACTTAGTTTTCTAGTCTTCTTTTCGGTTAGCTTCATCTTGAAATTCCTTTTTCCATTCTGATTCTTGTCTTCTTTTGGTAGAGTAACTTCGCGATGTTGATATTATTTCCTAGAAATCATGGGTAATACTTATTTTGTATCTGCAATAAGTACTTCAGTCTTATGTAGGTCTTCTAGTGTTCTTCCCACTTCGACATCCAAGTATCTGGTTTTAAATAGCTTCGCTCAGTTATCCTGTTCTTCAATAAAGTGTGTGATCTTCCTAGTCATGAAATCTTTTAACTCTTGCTTCTTTTGCTTTAAGACTTCTTCTTCTTTCCTTCTAGCTTAATCTCCTTCAATCCAAGGTTTTCCTAGTAACATAGCAAATGGAGTGTTGTTCTTAATAAATTTAACAACTTCAAATTCTTCCTATGTCAAAGTTCCATTGGCATTCATAGACATCTGGGTGAGCTTTCCACATAGGTTTATCAACTTTCCTATGAATAATCCTATTCCTCCCAATGAAGGAATCGTAGTAGGATTTCCTAGAATTTCCCAAGTTCTTTCTATCATAATATTCACTTGTGTTTCCTCGTCCAGAACACAGTCAATGTCGAAGTCTCCTATTCTTGCTTCAATGCACTCTTTTTCTTAGAAGGTCTCTAATAAATTAATATGTCAGTGGTCATTCATGGTTTCTTTCATTTGTATCAATACTTTTTCTGATTCTTTCTAGGGTTTTGCCATAATCTCAGTTTCTTGACCTTTCTAATGGTCTTCTTGTCTCATATTCAATTTTTCAATCTTAGCAATCATTCTAGGGCATTCTAAAACTTCATGATCCATAGATTTACAACAAAGACAACCATGTCTTTTACCAGGGCATTCCTTACCAAGATGTCCCAATCTTCTACAAATGTAGAAAATATTTAATCCTCTCTTTCTCTTAAATGATCCCCATCCTTTCCTGTACTGTGCACTAGAATTATGGTAGTTAACCTGCAAAAAATTCTTTCTAGGATCCTGCATCCATTTGTTAGTCCAAACATTCTCTCCATGCATAGGTATAAAATATATTTCACTACTCTTATCATATCTACTCATATCAAATTTTCTTTCATCTATCAGTGCCCTAGTTTTCAAGCTAGGACAAATCTTATCAAACATACCTAGATCCATACTTTAGAAACAAAAATTTCAACTTATCTTATCTTCAACAGAGCACAAAAATTTCAGATCTAAAACTTTTCACTATTCTTACCTTTATCAGAGCACAAAGCTTGCAGATCTTACCTCTTCAGTCTCACTTTCACCTTTATCAGGGAACAAAGCTCCCAGATCCTACCTCTTTTATTCATATTTTACCCTTCCTCTTGGCACAGAGCTCCACAGATCAAGTAGGGAAATAGTTATATGCACGTATCTTTCTATTTTTCAGTTCATATGTTCCCAAAAACGAAACCATTTGTTGGCATAGGGACAGACCCAAGGTTCAATGCTACAACAATGCACCAAAAAAACCCTAACTATCATCCCTTTCGAAAACACCTGTGAATCATATGAAGTCTCACATGAAGTAGAGGCAGGGGTGGTTGTAGGACTCAGATGTATGAAACCTTAGCTGGGACACAGATCTGTGATTCTAACACTTAGCAGAGCACTCAGTAGTTAACACTCATCAATATCCATTTTTAGTTACAGAGCAATTAAACCCTAATTACAAAGTATCACAATTTTAGGTTGGATCTTTGCATAAAGCTTCTTCTTCCTTAGTTCCCAACAATCACAGTTTCAAGTTAGATATTTGCACAAAGATTCTTCTTCCTCAGTTCCTAGCAATCACAGTTTCAGGTCTCAATCTTCACACAGAGCTTCTTCTTTCTCAGTTCCCAACAATCACAGTTTCAGGTCTCGACAATGGAACCATTTGTTGGCACAGGGGCAGACCCAGGGTTCAATGCTCAAGAGTGTGCCAACAAAACCCTAACTACTGGCCCTTTTGGCAACACCTGCGAAGAATATGAATTCTCACCCGAGGTAGAAGCAGGGGTGGTTGCAAGACTCAGATGTCTACAACCTTAGCTGGGACACAGATCTATGATTTTACCACTTAATAGATCACTCAACATTTAACATTCATCAATATCCAGTCTTAGTTACAACGCAATTAAACCCTAATTACAAAGTATCACAGTATTCATTCAGATCTAGGGTATTTAAGCACTAAGCATATCCACATAGGTTAGATCCATACTATTAATCACATAGCATTAACATATCTATCTACCATTCATCTATATCGAAGCACTAAGCACATTAACATATAAACACATCAACACATCGCACAAAGAAGAGCAACACAACATGTACTTGGTTCACCCCCACCCTGGGGCTACGTCCACCAACTCTTCTCTTCTTTATTATCTTTGGTCAAGCTTCTTACAGGTGCATAGCATCAAAATCCTACATCACAGAAGACAATATATATGCACGCACTCCACCAAATCCTCCTTCTTCGAGATAGGGTACACCACCAAGCCTTCCACACTTTCCTACAGTTACTTGCACTTAGCCTTGCAAGCCTCACATAGTATGCATAGAGCACTTACAACTCTTGATCACATAGATCAACCACTATCACTTATCCATTCATACTCACTACATCGCCTTAGCATCTATTTATACATACAAAATAGGCCTAAGCATGGGTGAACCCATGGGTCAACATTGCCATACCCGTTACATAATCCCAAAACCCAAAAATCCCTAAAAAGGGGTCGAGATCTTGTGATCTCTTCTTCGTCTTGCACTCCACCTTCGACAGCCTATCAAAGTCCCAAAAATAGGTGAAACATGACCAAGGATCCTCAAAACTTGGTCAAGGGCCAATAGGAAAATGCAAATTTATGGGTTAGTTTTAGGGGTTAGTATGTTAATTAAGGCTTCTAAATAGGGATGTAACATAAATTATAGCAGCGGTAATATGGCCCTTATTTTTAGTGAAAGTTTCAAGAAGATGTGTTGAAATTTTGTTTGGTCTCATTCATCCACAAGAGTGTAAAAATAAGTTCCTTTTAGGGCTTATGGAGTCAATAAAAGTAACAATATCACTTGGGAAATAAAATAATGAGAATGCTTAGCTAAGGGAGTAAGTAAATGCAAGAGGTGTTGGAACTTCAAGGCCTCAAGCATTTTCCCCTTTTAAGGGAGGTTTTTCTAGAGATTAGGAACTTCTAGGCCCTAGTGTACCTTCCTTCCTTAGATTTTTTTTGAAGGACAATTTATTTGGTGACAAGAATGAGATTACTAGAGAGCTAGCACTTTAGGGATCTAAGAATCACTCTCAAGAAAATATATAATTGGAAATATCAAGCTAGTACAATAGTTATAGAGAGAAAGAAGCATTTGGTGTTTCTCTCCTAAGGTTTAAACAAGCAATTTCATAATCTTAGACATGAAACAAGTAAATTTTACCACAAACATCCCATGAATAAAAGTGCATATTTTCCACTTACTTCACTAAGAATAATCAAGTCAATCCCTAGTTGAAGACCATTCCACCATAAAAAAATTTAAAATACACCACCATAAAGCTCTCCCAAGAAGTGTGCATTAGTTATTTCAACCAATAACCCTTAAAGACAGAGAAAATTTCAGACCACCACTTATGTGTGATGATTTATGATCAAAATGAATGTCACTTTATGTCTATTTATACCAAAATTATGACCTTTAGTTATTTTAGGTCAAAATATTAGGGTTGACCTCTCCAGTTTACTCAAAGATTACATTTTTACCATAATAAATTCAATTTTCATATAATCAGGCTTCCAAATGTGACATCATTCCCTCCTAGGATGATGTTGTTCCACAAGTGTGGGACGCTAGGAAAAGAAGATGAAACATTGGGCCTCCAAAGGCCTAAAATTTTCCCACATGTGCCATTAGCCTCATGAATGCCTCTAAGGTAACAACCCTAGTTGAAAATTGATGTCTAGGGCTGCAAAGATGACATCCAAGGCCTCCTAAGGCCAACGTTTAGGTGGGAGGATCATGATACCTCAGGTCTAGGTCTTCCACAATTCCTCCAAAGGAAACATCCTTCCTTCATCTAGTGCAAGCCTTCAATCTCTTCTTACCCCTGGCTAGGGTTTCAACATCCATCTGTGGGATTTGATCCCCTATGAAGGTCTGAAATAATAATTCCCTCATGTGTACCTATCCACCAGGAAAGGTCCTATAGAAATAACAAGTACGCCCTCTAGGGTTTCATAAGTCACAATGATCATAGCAGGTAAATCACATCCAATAATCAAATTACCCAAACATGTGCATCAAACCCCCCTTAACCCAAAACAAGTGTTGAAAGACGTTATGCAATTTCACAACTTAGTTTTGGAGAGGGTCTTATGGTGTCCTATTGGGCTAACATGTCTTAAGTTTTGGGTGTTTCCCAGGTGGGATCTATTCCAAGTCATGTGAGTGTATGAGGTGGCATGGGGTAAATATTTGGGTATGGGTTGCATGTGATAACAGAGAAATGTTGAGTCTTACCTATGGGTTCCTTTGTGGAGGGAAAGTTGCACCTTGTCATGAATGCAATTGTTTCCTATCCCATTCATTTCCTTTTATTAATATCTTTGTTTCTTTTGATATTTTTCTCTTGTTCTTCAGGGAAATAGTTGAGGGCCACTGTCATGGCTTGATGACCAGAGGTAACAGTGTTATCCACAAACATTTCATGGAAATGAGAAGGCTATCTCATGATGAGACCATCTTTCTGTTGGCTATTCCACCAAGATCCACTACCTTGGTTTGGTGACTAGATATGTGTTAATTTCATACCTCTACATGCCCATGGTTATAATATGTCAGCTCATGACGAGACCTCCTATCCTTCAACTAGTAAATTGGGTGTTTATGTTATCTTGTGGGCCCCCTTTTCTTAATGAGAAGGCTTTTACTGATTTCTCAGGGATCCCTAGGCAAATCATCTCGAAGGTTTCAAAATTAGCTTTTAACTATTACCATCTAATTTTACCCTCTAGGCCTTTAACCTCTTGTTCCAACGAGGTAAGGTACAACCCTTCCTAGTGTACCCAATCTCAATGCCCAAATAAGGATAATGGATATGGAAGGTTTTAAAACCTATTTTTTCCTACATTGTTTTACTCCTTATTCATTCCTACTTGTTACTTCAAAGTTAGTATAAGTTTTAGATCTTTAGCATTATTTTGTTAAAGTTTTGATAGTTTATCTTAACAAGTATTAAAACAGTGTTATTTTTGTGAGAAAGAGACAAAAGTAATCCTACACATGTTTAAATGATTACTTGGTCACATCACTTGGATTCAAATCCTTTCATTTGAGACATAAGTCATGTCAACATCCATTCTTCATGATTATCTAAATTGCAGGCTTCCTTTTAAAAGTCTATTCATCCCAAGAAAGAAAAATGGACAAATCTAGTCGAGCGCTATAGGAACTTGCACATGTCAATGATCATGATTGTTTCAAGTACCGTGGAGAATCATGGAGGTTGTGGATTGTACTACAGATATTATGTGTATTCAAAATAGTTAAAAAGTACCATGTGTCATCTATAGCATGCAAATATGGGTGGTCTTTTCTACACGTTAGTTGTCAAGAGGATTACATGAATATGGTTTTTCAAATAACATATTTTCAAACTGCCGCATTGTTCGTTACCTATAGCAGATCGTTGGATGGAATTAGAACTCATATAGTAGAAAAATCCTTGATTATCCTCATCACACAACAGACAGATCCCTTCTTTATAGCCAAAATTCTAGTCGTTTGGTCGCAGTTGCGCTTATGGGAAAGGGTGGACACGTGAACAAGAAAGAACTTGAAGGGGATGAAGTCATGGAGGCTTATGAATATGCCCAAATCATTTTTTATCAGGCAGGGTGGTATATTTTCTACACTAATATTATGCTACAACTAGGGTGTTTTCTAAGAGATTCAATGGACAATGGGCCCGAGTTGGAAACTTAGCCATGAAATTTACTGAATAATCTATAGTTGTTGCTTGCAACCTCCCCACTGATGGAGAAATATGGTTTAAGAATAAATTGATCACAGGAGGAGACGTTAATCAGTTTTTAAATCCTAAACACAGAGACCATAATTGGGCCAAGGGTATCCCCAGGGATTAGATTGCTGATGAGTGGATGGAATCATTACTCATGCTTAAGAGATTCATCACATGCCAGGGTCGTTACTCTATTTCATTCCTATTCCACCTTCGATTTATGTTTCATCTAGCTGGAATTAAAAGAATGAATTTACTTTATTACTTCTTGAGAGACATCAACAAGATGGCTATGAGGTTTCAAGAAAACCCCAATATTCCTCCTCATGTAATTTTTCATCAAAAGTTCATTAAATTTCTTGTTAAGGATGAATTAGGGAAATTTTAGAAGACTTGGAATCATGTTTTAATCTAGTCAAGGTTCGAGAGGGAAGAATATCCTCTTGCTTCACAAACTCATGCAATTGTTGTTGAACCTGATCAAGAAACTCCATCTAACACCAGTCAATCTACCACTTTGAAGAGAGGTAAATGAGAATCTTTCTTAAAAGATCCAATCGAACCTACAAAATCTACAGTCATCCAAAAGGCAGATATGAGGTCCTTTCACATATTAGGTGGAGGTAAGAACCATTTCCCTTTTGCACAAAAAACTTACTCAAAAAGGGCTAAGAGGTTAGCAAGATCTAGGTTTTTAGTAAAAGATCACCAAATTGGATAAAAAATAGTAGAAATTGAAGACCCTGTACATCTTAAATAACCTATTCTAGAGGTCACTCCTAACATATCGAGTTCCTTTGAACATGAGACCTCCAGGTACAGAATTTTGGTGAGGAAACAAAGCACAAGGCCTCAAAACAAGTTCAGGATGAAAGATAAAGAGACATCTAACCCTGCTCTCACAAAGAAGACCGTAGTTATTGATGATAAGCCTATAAAACCTACATAGAAGACACCTACTAATAAGAAAATCTCTATATTCAAGATTCAGAAGAGTAATTCTAAAAAAGGAGGCTCAAGCATGGATACAAAGACTCCTACGGGCACAAACAGAGCCTCTGCCAGAAAATAGGGTAAGAGGAATGTGAAGGGCTCAAATCCTAGGATGGGATCTAAAGATGATAATATTTGAAAAATGCTAACTAGATCTCAGTCTAAGAAAACCAGAAGAAATAGCCTATATTTATTAGCTGAAGTAGCTTCATCTATGCTTCATGTAAATTTGATAGTTTAAGAACCCTAATAAACTGTGATAGAGGATGGATTATGAGATAACCCTTTTTTTCTCTCATTTATAAAAGTATCACCTTTATTTTTGTGATGGTCAGCTACAACCTGGGATAAGAAAGGCTTTAAAAAGTGGGCAAATTCATTTTTGATAAGTCGCTACAGGAAGTTCCTGTAATCGCATTCACAGTCAAAACAGTGGTGCTACCAGAACACCTATAGCAACCTATTTTGATAACAAATACCACCCATTTTCCTAGTTTTACAAATAGAGGAAGGATATAAACTATGTTGGCATCTAATGGATCACTTGGTAAGACTATGCACCATTTGTGGATCTAAAAACTATATTGGGATGTAGATATTAAAAAAGATCAGTCACATGTTACTGAGTTGTCAAAGGTTAGGATCAAATGGAGCATCGAAGATTGAATATATGTAGAATGGATAAATAGAATGTTGTAGTGCTATCATCCAAATGGTCTACAAATCAAGCTAAGAATATGTTATTCTAGGCTATTTCCTTGATCACATGATATTTTTGTAAAACTGTTATTATTTTGTATATCGACAGTCAAAGGTAGAAATTCATTTTGAGTTTTTGTAGGGATTAGTTTTGAATTGTCCCTGATAGTCAGGATCAACCTTAAGTAAATGTAACTAATTCAAAAAACTATATATGAAATGATGTATATGAAGAAAGGGTTGGATCCATGTTTTCCTAAAAGACTTTGTCTTATACAACTATTTGGATTGACCTTATCTGTGTAAATATTTCAGTGGTTAATGAAGTCATTAGTTGGTGTGTATCATTCTCTTTTGTTAATCATTACTAATTCTCCATCTTGGACACATTATGATTTTTGAATGATTATATGGTTGTATGTATGTGCTAATAATATTTACCTATTTTTATAGTTCAATCTTCACCACATGTATGTTTAAGATCCTTTAAATTTGGTCCAGGAAGGATTTTTGGGTTTAAGATTTATTCTTCTACTAGTTAACCACATTAAAGAATAGATTGTTCTTTTATGGTTACCAGTCTTGTTGCATATATTATTCTCCAGCATATACCCTACTCTCACTTGACTCAAATAATGGTTTTGTTTACCTAATTTGTTGCATATAGATAAAAGGTATTGACAACTTATCCTTTAAGTCCCTTTTAAGTTTAAGAGTGTGATCCTCCCACCTCTTTAAAATTGTTTTTCTTTTAAAATTTTGAAATAAGATGTGCTAGGCTTGACTCAATAATAGTCTTGAGTTGACTTCTAGAGCCAACAAAAGGAATAAAGATGGAAAGTGGTAAGTATGGAGGGAATGGATGATGATTTTTCACAGATCCACCCAGTAGCAACCCATCTCAAACAAAAATCAACTTACTAGGGAACCATGTCACCCTTCCATGTATGAACAAGGAAAATAGCATATTTTCCAAGAAAACGTCATGAAATGAAGAAGGATTCAATACAACATGTTCAAGTGCTTCAAATATTAGTGATACAAACCATGATACCCAGATACATTACCTCATGGAGCAAGACTCACTATTACTTCAAGACCAGGATGGTGTAACAGATACTTTTGCAAGTGATAAATGGACCGAACTAATGAAAATAGTGGCCCTCTAGGGCCATGATCAAGTTGTCTGGCTCTTGGTACTCCATGTATAGGACCTATGGGCCTCGAGACATGATCTCCTAAGTTATCCCTAGGCTAGGGGATAACATCTGGCTCCAATTCGAGGACATGTGCTCACTGTAGAGCGCATGAGAACCTCAACATCTATGGTATGACCTGTTCTTGCTAAATATCAACAAAACATATTAGTAATCCCTAGGGCGGTGATATCACCCCTCATCAATATATGATAAAAGAAAAGCATCTCTAGTCTAACATATGATTATGGGCATACATAATCATAAAAGCATCTCTATTAGTGGAAAATAAAACCCAATAAAATAATGGAGAGGCGGAACTCTCTTTGACCGATATGGGCAACCTATTAGCCCAATTAATTAATAAGGAGGTGGGAATCTCCTTGATCCACATGGGAAATCTATTAGCTTTATAGCTTTATGACTTTTGCATCCGAATTTAGACCATATACCACCTAAAATTAGGATCAACTATATTGGTGAAGGTGGATGAGTTGGTAATCATTAACGATGTCTAGAATATATGGAATTCAAAAAATGACCTTGTTTGGGGGATTTTTATGGATGAAAACAACCGTAAAATATGATCTGGTGTCAGGGGGATGAACAAATATTAGGTAAACTATGTTGAATGAGTGAGACTGGAAGGAGATGTAATATAGGTAAACATATGGGGTATGGATGTCTATAATGGTCAGGAATTTGGCCATGGTACAAATATCTTGCAGAGGTGGAGATGAAAATGAAATTCCCCAACCAAGGGTGATATGGGTTGTTGTGTGCCAAGGAAAAACATCATCCACTATGATGAAAAAAATATATTATACCTACTGAAATTGGAAATGTGATCTATACAATTCCCAAATGAATAAGAATGTTTGAGTTGAAAGTACACATACAGAAAGAGGTTCCCCAGTGAAGTATAGTTGGGCCTTCTTGGGGCACAAGTATTTGGGATGTAACTGATGAAGAGTGTGGGGCCCATGGGTGGGTTTTTGTACCAGGTAGATGAATGGAGGATGAACATCCAGATGAGAAATTAATGTTGGATTATATGGAGGGTTAATGATAATGTAGAGGTGCATTTAATGTAACCAAGAACATGATGTGGGAGTCCATAATGGGGTGGTTAGCATGATGATGAGGAAGAAGTATGAGGTTCTTACTCTAGGGTGTAACACTACTAGGACTTTCGATCCTAATGGATAAAAAAACATGTGTGACAATATGTCAAGGGGTAAATATATGTGGGAAAAATCATGGAGGTGAGAATGCTACCAGTTGAGAGTACCAGAATGCAATGGAGGTGATGGTACCATATATTCTGGTGTGGGGATCCTAAGGATAAATGTCAAAGGGTGTAACTGGAATATGTGGTTGTTTGCAAAGGGAATGAGTGCATTCCATTTTTGAACATATACCTAAATGGGCCATAGGGTAGCTAATACAGAATGGGTTGTATATTTTCAGACCAAGTACCTGCACACACAAACATTAAATACATGAAGTGAAAAATATATGATGATAAAGAACATATGAAAATTATTTTATAGAAATGATAATGAGTAAGTGTACCTAAGCTTTTGATATTGGTGGGAAAAATTGTCTCTTGATGAAAATTTTGGGTTCCCTTGGAAGGAGTCTAAGGAAAAATGAGTTCCTAGAAGAGGTAATCCATAAAGGAGGGTAGGGTATGATGAGGTCCTAGAAAAAGGAACTCCCTAAGGGAGGCTAGGGAACCATGTGCTCGTATAAAAGACACTCCTTAAAGGAGGTTGCGAAACAATGAGTTCGTGGAAAAAGGAACTCCCTAAAGGAGGCCAAGGAACCATGTGTTATGTTATCACATGAAGTTGTTAAGGGTCACATGTAGTTATTGTTAATACCTAATTCTGTACCCCTACCCCGTATCTCTCTTTTCTGCATACCTTCCTAGAAATTTTTCCTCTTCTGGTTTATAAAGTCGGTTTCCCTTTTGTTGAATGATGTGGTTTTCCTTAGTGTCTTTCTTGACTGATTATTTGCACAAATTTTTTCTTTTTTTCTTGAAGGATAAACACATATTGTGATTTGGTTTGAATTGTTGGTCATCTTGTTTGCCATTGAGCGAGCCCACAACAAGTCATCCAAGTCCTTTTTTAGCATAGGAAACAACCATGAGCACAAAATGCAACATTCAGAGCAGTCCATTTCAGGAATGAAATAAAAGCAAACAGACATGTTCAATTTCCAATGACGGAGATCCCATGTATAGATCAAATTAGCATCTCTCATGCATTCAAAGTTTCAAAGTCGTGCAAGTCTTAATGACTAGATAGAAGCCTCGAAGTGTCAAAGTGTTAAGGCACGTGAAACTCATCCACTGAGGACCCTTGGAATTCACTTCAAACCACCACGTCACTCTGGGCCCATACTACTCCAGTAGTTATACAAACTCTACATGCAGAAACTCCCGAACCCCAAAGTGTCGAAGACACATGACACCCATCAGTTGAGACACATGGCACACTCATCTGTCATGAGACATGGCACTCATTCCAGGTCATTTGGTTGCGCCATTCACCCTTTTCCACATGACACTTGCCACCCATATTTCCATGACACATAAACACAATGTCGTCAAGACACCACATCATATTCGAGAGATCGTCCTTCAAGAGGTATTCTTGTCCAGCATCCAAAGCTCATGAACGCCAAAATTGGTGCCATCTCTAAACATGGCTAAAAGGATTCTGGAGTTGGTGGACGAATAAAATTTAGTAGCGGCGCTAAAATAGCAGGGTTACCTAGATCGTAGATTGCAACAAGATTGATGGCCAAACTTCATTGTGAAGATGGAACATGATCGAATGTTAAAATCCTAGAGTGTTCCCACAATCAAAACCATGGTATAGCTAGAGAGGTTTGTGGCAGTTTGTGGTGGATTGCAGGATTCAGAGCGGTGTGGATCCAAACCTCCCTTGACAACTTCCGCAATCATGTTCTTATATAGGATCCAATCTGAGAGCAGTGCATGGAAACAAAACTAAGCATTAATCCAAATCATCAAAGGAAATTCACAAGCAGAAGTAGAACGTTAACAAACTGCAACTAGTCTATCACTAGAGGAAAGAGTGAGGAAGCTATGGAGAGGGTTCATTATGGAAAAATGACCCAGATCTTTCCTTGTTGAAATAATACACCTCAACCTGATCCCAAGGAGAAATCATTTAATGAAATAAGGACTGGTGGTAAGCCCCATCAAGATCCCAAGGAGAAATCAGTTAATGAAAGAAGGATTGGTGTTTGAACAATCGAATCCCCCCTTAAATGGAAGCATGGAGGGTTTAGCAAAGGAGACATAAAATTGTTAGCCTGAAGTACCACAGAGGGCAATTTTTCCTATAGGCCTAGATTGACCCGAGTTTCCTTCTGACAAAAGGAACAAGACAAGTGGAGAACCTTCCAAAAGGGGAATAAAAGTTGTCCAAAAAGAATACACGTGAGGACAAACAAGAGAAGACACACACCACTAGGGAAGATGCGCCCAAGAAGCAAGACATGTCATTCATTTTTTGTTGGAGTGGTTGCCAACAAGCTCCTTGATTTTAGCACTTTGTTAGATTTGTTGGTAAAAATGTTAGACTTATAGATTTTGTGGATAATCTTAGGATAGGAAGGTCATATTGCAATCCTATTCATTGTCTACTATTTTGATTATAAATACATCAGATGAATGATATGAGAGGGTCGGATGGTTGAGCAGATTTCCCCTTTTGTAATATTTTGATTAAACAGAGTTGTTCTCTGGTTATGTATGAGATTTGAGATATTTCCATTAATAGAAGTCAGTTTCCTTTCATCATCTTGTTTCTTCTTATCTTGAAATTCTCATGATTAGATGATCTATATGAGATGTTGTGGTTGTGTTATAATGGAGTTTTGATTATAATGCTTCTATGAATGTTTTTCAGTGTTCTAAACTTTAAGTTCAAGAAGTTCTTGTGAGTGAGTTTTTCTTATCCTAGTTGCTTGAAGGCTTGAGGCTTATAGCAAACCTATCCACCTTCCTCACTAATTATTCCTTTTATTTACCTTTACCCTTAAACCATTGACTAAAGTTAATCAAAACCTCATTTGTGTATGCATGCTAGCCCATATTTCTATGTTAAACATTCTTATCCTGAGCTTTGTCCATTTGACCTTTAATCATTAATTTATACTTACAAACCTTTTGATGTGTACTGGGCTTATTGTCTTGCAATCTGAGGGTGATTCTCAATGCTAGAATTCTTGGCACCACTACCACGAAATGGATTGAATACATTTCCCTGGGATTGAATGACAAAGCAATATTGATTCTAAAGATGCATTAGAAATCGGTACATTGAAGATTGCATCTTGCACCCGACAACTCCATTGTTTCAGTTGTGGCTCCCAAAGGAAGACACATGAGGTATACTCCACATCTACCTCTGGCAACACCTGACGCTGACCCAGAGAGGATTATCAAGAAAGGAAAGATTTCTCAAGAAGGCTTTTCAGTTGTACCAAGTACTTCTAGTCATTTACATGATTCTACCTTTAAAATGCCAGTAGCTATATCCAATTCTCCTATTTTACCCTCTGCTAAATTTTCTAGAAGTTTGAATTTTGAAAATTTTCTTGTTCAATACTCTTCTTTTAGCCCCAAATTGAAACAAGAAATTTTTGAAACCCTTTCCTCTCTTGATATTGTAAAGTGGTTTATAATAGAGGGATTAGAATATTTTACTTCTTTAGGCCTTCCTACTCCTCCTATAAAATTTGTTGTGACTAAAGAGGAGGAAGCCTCTTTTCCTTTGGACCCTATACCATCTTCCTCAAAGACTCAACCTCTTCCTCTAAAAATTGAAACCTCTCCATCCAAGCTTCTTCTTTATCCAAAGTTCCAAGCTATAGTTGTACCTATCAAAACTCCATCTCTCCCTTGTTCTCCTACAGTTCACAACCCAATGACATGTTGAAAAGTCAACAAGAAAAATGTGTCTAATTTAATTTTCCCTTAATTAAATTAGACAATAAATATTAATCTATTATCTCATTCATAACTGAGTGATTTGGAATTGTAACTAAATTATTAGTGTAGTTTAAGTGAGTTAATATCATTTGTACTAGTTGTAACTAAACATGCACTAGTGAGAGTTCAGTTAATCAGTGAACTCACATGCAACTAAAGATTCTCCACAATTAACTACATGCATGTCAATTCCAATGGAGATCCAGTTGAGATAACAGGTGAAAGGGACAGTTTGGCTATCAGTTGTGATTTGTTCACACATGCAGTGAATATGCTTATGAGCATGTGCAAACGAGGAAATTCATATGTTCAAGAGATTTTGGATTGCAGAGATTTTGCAGAGGAGGCAGGTTGTCTAGACACGGAAATTGGTGCATGTATTCACTAATTTGTGTATGACAGTGTGAGACGATTGTATTGTACTGAGAGCTCTTGGATTAGAGCTTTGTATGAGATTGTTTCATGATTCATGATATACGTAATATATGATAGTGGGGTTTTTAGCTTTACGCTTTCCTGGAAAAACTTATGTGTTATGTGTTATTGATATTTCACTTTGTGCTCATGGTTGTGATGGTGGTTTAAATTGCTTTCGTAATAATAATAGTAGAAGAAATTCTATATTTAACAAATAGCGGAACTTGTTAGATCAGGATAATCACAAGAATACTCATTTGGGTATCGAAATTTCTATGGAGGCCACGGAGTCATGGAAGTGAGGTGTGAACATAATTGCATTCTCATGGGTCTCGTCTCTAGCAGGGTGTGCAGAAGAAGAAGAACAAGAGATAGTTGTTGGAGCTGCAACTATCCCTTGTCTCACTGTCCGCGGAAGAAGAAGAACAAGACAGTTGTTGGATCTGCAACTGGTGAGGCTCTTGTCTCACAATTTGAGCTTGACTTCACTTTGATCGCATGCATGGCTTCAAGTGCATCAGGATCGGTGTGGTATTTGGATAGTGGTGCTTCCTTCCACATGACGGGAGATAAAGAGTCTTTCATTGACTTAGAGGAGAAATATCTCAGAATACATATAGAGATGGGAGACGATGGATGATACAGTGTGACTGGTATTGGTACCATTACTTTTCAGAGGGAGTCAGGTAAACCATTCGAATTGAAAAATGTTATGCATGTTCTAGGTCTAAAGGAAAAATTAGTCTCAGTCGCAATGTTGGAGGACAGAGGATATGATGTTGTTTTTAGCAGTGGGAAAGCCTACATGCAACATAAAGCAATGGGTCAAGTCAAGAAGATATGGATTCGAGTTAAGAATCTCTACATGATGGAGGTAGATGGCTGCAGTGCCATTATAAGCAAGGTAGAAAAAGTGGTGAGTCGGGATGAGGGCGAATAATGGCATAGAATATTAGGCCATATTCATCATGGAGCCTTGAAGATCATGCAACAAATATCTACTGGAATTCCAATGGGAACACTTGCTCAGTTAGATCAGTGCAAGGGGTGTACCCTGGGGAAGTATGTAAAGTCCACCTTTCATGAAAAGGAGAACCATGCTTCAGTGATCCTAGAGAGAGTGCACACAGATGTGTGTGGACCATTCTCAGTTTCTTCAACAAAAAAACACAAGTATTATGTTATTTTTTTTTATGACATTTCTCGTAAATGATGGATATTCTTCATGCAGAAGAAGGATCAAACATTCTCAAAGTTCTGTGAGTTTAAAGAATTGGTGGAGAAAGAGTCGGGGAAGAAAGTGAAATCTCTAAGGAGAGATGATGGTGGAGAATACATCTCTAATGAATTCAAAGAATTCTACAGTAGATAAGGAATTTGAAGAGAACTCATAGCGCCTCATAACCCACAACAAAATGGCGCGCGGTGAGAAAGAATAGAACAATCATGGGTGCAACACGAGCAATGTTGCATGATCAGGGCCTACCAATGCATTTGTGGGAAGAAGCATGCAATACTACGATTTATGTGTAGAGTCGTTGTCCTCATAGAGTACTTGGCATGAGTACATCTAAAGAAGCGTTTACTGGTAAGAAACCTGAAGTTTCTCATTTAAAAATTTTTGGTTCATCTGTTTATGTGCATGTGACCAAGGATGCCAGGAAGAAGCTGGAACCGACTGTTGAAGTTGGGATATTTGTGGGGTACATAGAAACACCCCATAATTATCATGTGTATTTGTCGAACAGTAAGATGATTGTTATGTGACAGGATATAAAATTCGATGAGGGGAAAGCCATGCGGTTGTCGCTTGAGAGGGAGCTAGACTTGCATGCAGAAGAGGAACTGTTGGTTCCCAAGGATGAGTCTCAAGATGTGGATCAACCAAATGAGGAGCTTCATGGAGTGGAGGAAACCACTCAAGTAGAGACATCCATAAGAAATGGTAGAAAGCGCACCATGAAAGCTGATAGATTGAGACTAGATGCTGCACAGAATATAGGAGCCCCTATTTCATAGCGTAGACAGAGACAGTCTCTTGATCGATTTGTTGGATACATGGATCTCATGAGCAAATCTATTTTGACTGAACCATCTTCCTTTCAGGAAGTAGTGCAGGACCCCACTTGGGTTGATGCTATGGTAGAGGAGTATGACTCCATTGTCAAAAACAGTGTATGGGAAATTGTCTCAAGACCAATTGCAAAGGAGTTTGAGATGAAGGATTTGGGCCTTCTTCATTATTTCCTTGGTTTGGGAATATGGCAGTGAGATGGTGAAATTTTTTTGTCTCAAGGAAAGCATACAAGGGAGATACTGGGTAAGTTTCACATGGAGGGATGCAAACCCAAGGATACTCTTCTTCTAGGAAACTGGAGGAAAGAGGATGCTACTTCTGGAGAGGTAGTGGATGCTACTGTCTATCGACAGTTAGTGGGTTCGCTAATGTATTTAATGAACACAAGGTTGGACATTTTCTATGCAGTTAACCAGCTAAGTCAAGCAATGGTTAAGCCTACCAAACTCCTTTGGAAGGTAGGTAAGCATGTCCTAAGATATCTAAAGGGCACATCAGAGTATGGATTATGGTACAGATAGATGGATGAGGTGAAGTTGCATGGATTCAAGGATGCAGATTGGGCGGGCAGCCCAATGGACAAAAAGAGCACATCAGGGGGGATCTTTAGTATCAGATCTACAGTTGTTTCTTGGTACAGTAGGAAACAGAGATCCGTGGTACTTAGTTCAACAGAAGTGGAATACATGGCAATGAGCCAAGCTGCATGTGAGGCTATCTGGATGAGGAAGATCTTGGTTGGTTTGTTTGGTTCTCATTTAGATCTGACAGTGATTTATTGTGATAATCAAAGTTGCATTAAATTCTCGATTAATCCTGTGTTTCATGACATATCTAAGCATATAGATATCTGGTATCATCATCGCTGACATCATCTCTGATATTGTGTGCAGCGGAAGATCATGTTGCTTCAATACATTCCTACATAAGATCAGGATGCAGACATTCTGACGAAGGCGCTCACTAGGAGCAAATTCAAATATCACAGAGACAGGATTGGGGTGAAGGATAATCCCTTTCTTGTTGAGAGGGAGTGTTGAAAAGTCAACAAGAAACATGTGTCTAATTTACTTTTCCCTTAATTAAATTAGACAATAAATATCAATCTATTATCTCATTCATAACTGAGTGATTTGGAATTATAACAGAATTATTAGTGTAGTTAAGTGAGTTAAGATCAATTGTACTAGTTGTAACTAAACATGCACTAGTGAGAGTTTAGTTAATCAGTGAACTCACATGAAACTGAAGATTTTCCATGGTTAACTACATGCATGTCAGTTCCAATGGAGATCCAGTTGAGATAATAGGTGAAAGGGACAGTTTGGCTATCAGTTGTGATTTGTTCACACATGCAATGAATATGCTTATGAGCATGTGCAAACGAGGCAATTCATATGTTTGAGAGAATTCAGATTGCAAAGATTTTGCAGAGGAGGCAGGTTGTCTAGACACAAAAATTGGTGCATGTATTCACTAATTTGTGTATGACAGTGTGAGACGATTGTATTGTACTGAGAGCTCTTGGATTAGAGTTTTGTATGATATTGTTTCATGATTCATGATATACGTAATATATGATAGTGGGGTTTTTAGCTTTACACTTTCCTCGAAAAACTTAAGTGTTATGTGTTATTGATATTTCACTTTGTGCTCATGGTTGTGATGGTGGTTTAAATTTCTTCCGCAATAATAATAGTAGAAACGATTATGTATTTAACAAATAGTGGAACTTGTTAGATCAGGAGAATCACAAGAATACTCATTTGGGTATCGAAATTTCTACATGGTAGGTGTTAACCTTCCTAGAAATAGGATGGATGCAATAGTGGCTTCTAAGTATACCCCTCTTATTTTACCTTAACCTATGAATTCTCTCCTAGTTGGAGACTACCTTAAGAACATGACAAAATTCACAAGGGAGGAAGAAATAACTGCAGAATAACACCTTGCAGCTTTTTATAGTTATGCATATAATATTAATATTGAGAATGAGGATGTATGGATGAGGGTGTTTTTACAGAGCCTTGATGAGGAGGCTAGAAAATGGTTTAGGGGTTTGACTCTAGGATCTATTGTTGGAATTGAAGATTTGGATGATGATTTCCTGAGGCATTGGGGGGATACAAAGGATTTCCTTTATTATATTACAGAATTTGGGTCACTTAAGAGGAAGGAGAGGGAATTTGTTTCAGACTTCTCAAAAAGATTTAATAAAATGTAAAAAAAATGTTCCCACTGAAATAAATCCTATAAAAACATTTTCCAATATTACCTATGCCAGTGCTTTTGACCCTAAGTTTTTCCTTCTATTGAGAGAAAGAGGATCTACCTCTCTATCTCACATGAAAGATGCATATTTGGAAGTAGAATAAAGCATATTGGCAACTGAAAAACTTAGGGGAAACTATGATAGAGACAGAAGGAAAGGTAGGGTTGAAGCTTAAACCTATGAATCCTCTATTGTCCACACTCAAGTTGATTAACTTACAAAATTGGTAAAATCACTTTCTGTTAAAATGGAGAAGTTGAAACTCAAAGGAAAACAGAACTATAGGAACACACAAAATGTTGATAGTAGAGGTAATTTCAGAAGACTGAATAATTCCCCTCGGGTCCTCCAAAGAGATCAAAGAAATAGGGATAGATGTGATAAAAAATTCCAAGCCCCTCTCCAAAACAACCTTGTTTCTGATGAAGAAGGAGAGGATGAAGAAACTAATCCCGAAATCCATTATCTTGGTGACACCTATTAATCTCCCCATTTAACCCAATCTGCATATGAAGAGTCTCTCATGGACATCCAACTAAATGGATTGAGTAAAGGGGAGAAAAACAATGACAATCCAAATAAATGCAATCTAAGATCAAAAAATAAAGAGGGTAAGACTAACACTTCTAATCAGCCCACTAAAATAGAAAATTCTGCTAAGGCCATGGTAGCTAGTGGCAAAGAAAAAGATGCACAAAACCCCCAGGCATTGGCTAAGAGCCCTACCCCAGAAGTTGAGATTCTGAAATCTCCATCATCATTAGATTTGAGAATGAGATTCAAAAAATTAAAATCCTTGTACCTTTTTTCGAGCTAATTAAGAATGAGGAATTCAAAAGGTATCTTTCCAAAATGTTGCAGTTTGAACCTTCATCTAATTCCATATATTCAATCGACCTTCAAGATGAAAAACCAACAGTCATCCTGGGACCTTTGGTAGAATATAGGGATGACTCTTCCCCTCCTTTCTACACATCATTAAACATTCATGATAAAGTGATACACAAGTGCTTGATGGACTCAGGGGCATCTCATAACCTCATGCCTAAAACTGTCATCGATGAACTTGGGTTGGAAATCAAAAAAACCTACCATGACCTATACTCATTTGATTCCAGGAAGTTAAAGTGTCTTGGGGTTATTAAAGGCCCAGTTGTTACCCTATTCCAATTTCCAATGAAAAGTGTGGTCATGGATATTGTGGTGGTTGATGTCCCTCCTAATTTTGGGATCCTCTTGTCAAGCTCTTGGATCAAAAGACTAGGGGGAACTTTGCAGATGGACCTTTCATATGCCACCATTCCTTTGTTTGGGGGAGAACATAGAAGGATTTATAGGGAGGCACAACTAGCTTACATCATCAGTGATGAAGCAAATCCTACCAACCACCCTATTTTTGCAATTGATGTTGATTTACGATCCAGTATATTATAACTCATTGATGCTCCTCAACCACCAATTGAAATCAGAAAACAACCTCTTACCTCTTGTGAATATCCTCCTCCTAATACCTCTCTTTGGAAGATGTTTTTGGATGGAGAATCTTCTAGGGAGGGTGTTGGTGTTGGGGTAGTCTATATTTCCCCTGCCTAAGAGACCATATATTTGTCTTACAAACCTGAATTTGAAACTACAAAAAATGTGGCAGAATATGAGGCTCTTATTTTGGGTTTGAGAATTGCTAAAGACATGAAGATTGAAGAGCTAGTAGTGTTTGGAGATGCTGACTTAATGGTTCATCAAGTTAAAAATATGTATCAAGATAAACACCCTGGGTTAAGGACTTACATAAATGAAGTTTGAGATATTATTGATATTTTCTTCTTAGATTTTAATATCTCATTTTTTCCAAGAGAGGAGAACACTATGGAAAATTCCTTGGTTGTTTCAGCAAGTAATTTCAGAATCCCTTTGCCCCCTAAACTCAAATATGATGTGGAAGTAAAGTATAGACCCTCTATACCTGACAATGTCAAACATTGGAAGGTTTTTGAGGATGATATTGAGATAAAAATATTTCTTGAGACATTGGATGAGTTTTTTTCTTTACATATTGATCAAGATCATGATATTGAAAATAACCCTCATGCTGATATTTTTTTGAATAAGATTGTTGACCATCATATTGTTCAGTTGCCTAGTAACCATATTCCAAAAGGACTAGCCTCTTTAGACAGATTGTTTGACATAAATGATGTGGTTGTAAAGGTTAAAGGTTCAACTAAAAATGTTGATGTGACGGAATACAATTTAGGTACAAAGGAGAATCCAAAGTATGTTAGATTGTCTATCATCTTGTCAAAGGATCAAAGGGTTGAGTATGTTAAGATTTTAAAGGACTTTGTTGATGTGTTTTCTTGGAAATATCAAGATTTATGAACATTTGACACAAACATCATTGAACATAAGATCCCTTTGAAAGAGGAGACCAAGTCTTTTAGGCAGAAACTTAGACAGATAAATCCCATGTTGTTGCCTATTATGGAAAAAGAAGTGAAGAATTTGTTGGATTCCAAGATCATCATTCCTTTGAGGTACTAAGAATGGGTGGCTAACTTGGTGCATGTAAGGAATAAAAATGGGGAAATCAGATTATTTGTTGATTTCAAGAATTTTAATAGAAGCTCCAAGTAAGATAATTACCCCTTGCCAAAGATGGAGCACATTTTGCAGAGAGTGACTGGTTCATCTAGGATGTCTATGATTTATGGCTTCTATAGCTACAATCGGATCTTTGTCTTTCCTGAATATAGAGAGAAGACAACCTTCACTACTCCTTGGGGCACATTCATGTATGCTAAAATTCCCTTTGGATTTATGAATGCATGAGTAACCTTTCAATGAGCCATGGACATTGCCTTTATTGGGGAGAAAGAAAAAATTGTAGTCATCTATCTAGATGACATTACAGTGTTCTCAAAAAATGATAAAGAGCATTATCATCATTTGAAAAGGGTCTTTCTGAAGTGCAGAAAGTTTGGTGTCTCTCTCAATCCCAAGAAGTATTTGTTTCTATGAAGAAAGGTAATTTATTGGGGCACATTATATCAACATAAGGGGTAAGAATTGATCCAAGTAGAGTAGAGGCCATATAGACCTTATCTTTTCCTAGATATAAGAAAGAATTTCAGTCTTTCTTGGGTAAAATCAATTTTCTACGAAGGTTCATCTCTAACTTTGTTGAATTAGTGAAGTACATTACAGCCATGCTTAGGAAAGGAAATGAGGTGAAATGGACTATTGAGGCTCGAGAATATTTTGATCAGATCAAAAAGGCCTTGACTGAAGTGCCTTTTCTCATCATCCCTGACTATTCCAAGGAGGTTTTGATATTTTCCTTCACCTCATTTGATATGTTGGTTGTTTTTTTTCTACAAAAAAGTACAGAGGGGTTAGAGTAGCCTATTTTGTTTTTCAGCAGAGCATTGAGGAATGTAGAAATGAGATATGATATCATGGAAAAGTAGGATTATTCTTTGGTCAAAGCTTTCAAGGATTTCAGAATATATGTTCTGCATTCAAAGATTGTTGCATATGTCCCTTCATCCTTAATGAAATAGATACTTATCCAGCCTAACATAGATGGGAAGAGGAGAAAATGGATTGCTAAAATTCTGAAATTTGACCTTGAAATGAAGCGCACTAAATTAGTGAAAGGACAAGGTTTAGATAGGTTGTTGGCTGAATCAAATTGCAAAGCTTTAGGGGTTAATTTCATGAACATAAACTCAGAAAATTAGCAAGCTAAGTTTGCTGATAAAATCTCTCATGTCTTCTCAAGTTTGGCAGAATACACTTGGTATAAAGACATCATATATTTTCTGCAAAAGTTGCAGCCTCATGATGGTTTGGACAAGAACAAGGTGAGATACTTGAATCTTAAAGCAATCAGATAGTGTCTCATTGATCATGTGTTATATTGGAAATATCCTCTAGGAGTTCTTTTGAGATGTCTAGATCCATAGGAGGCCCAAAAGGCCATAACTGAATTTCATGACAGCTTATGTGGGGCCCATCATTTTTGGAGAACCACGGCCTATAATATCCTCAAAGATGGGTATTTTTGGCCTAGCCTTTTCACTGATGTTTGTGAAAATATTAGAGCTTGTTTCAAATGCCAAAAATTTTCAGGAAAGAAGCACCTCAAATATTTTCCTTTGAAGTCTGTGATGGTTTCTGGACCTTTTCAATAGTGAGGTCTTGAATTCATTGGGGAAATCCATCTAGCTTCAATTGGTCAGCATAGGTGGATTTTGACTACCACTTATTACTTCACCAAGTGGATAGAAGACATTCCTACAAGGAATGCCTCCCACAACATAATCATTAGTTTTCTTGAGGATATCATGTCAAGATTTGGTTGTCCAAGAAAGATTATTACTGACAATGTTGCCTCCTTCAAAGATGAACCATTGATCAAGTTCTATGAATAGTATGGTATTACATTAGTCGATTCTACTCCTTAATACCCCCAAGGAAATGGTTTGGTAGAGTCCTCTAACAAGATCCTCATAAAGATCATCAAGAAATTTTTAAAAGACAATAAGAAAGAATGGGACTCAAAGCTAAAATTTTCCTTATGGCCTGATATAGTTACAAAAAAGAGGTCACTTGGTGTTTCCTCTTTTCAACTTGTATATGGGGTTGAGGCTATATTTCCTACTCATCTTGCCTTTCCTATGGAAAAAATCCTCTAGGAATACCAAGGAGAACCTGATGATATGGTCAGTAGGATACAACAGTTGGTAGAGGTGCAGAAGACTAGGGAGAAACTACTTGACAAAGTGCAGGACCATCAGCAGAAGATCAAGCAAGCCTTTGACAGGAAGGTAAGAAAAACAAATTTCTAGCTGGGAGATCTAGTGCTCAAGTGGGATGCACCCAAGCAAGACAAAGGAAAACATGGTAAATTCGAAGCCTTGTGGATTGGTCCTTTCAAGATTTTTGAGGTATTTTCAAATAACACTTATAAATTGCAAAACTTGGAGGATTAGGAATTTTTTGGTGGCCTTGTCAATGGGAACTTTATGAAAAAATATTTTTCTTAAGCCATGATTAGCTTTCCATTCATTGTAAATATCACTTTTTATTTTTATTTATGTTTGAATAAGTGACCCCATAGCCCTAGGATAAGACATTGAAGCTGCTTGTTCTTGGAAGCTCACAGGGAGCATGCCATTCCCTGTGGAGCCAATGTTATCACATGAAGTTGTTAAGGGTCACATGCAGTTGTTGTTATGACCTAAGTCTTCACCCCTACCCCATCTCTCTCTTTTCCACATACCTTCCTAGAATTTTTTTCTCTTCTAGTTGATAAAGTTGGTTCCCTTTCGTTCAATGACGTGGTTTTCCATAGTGTCTTTCTTGACTGATTCTTTGTACAAAGTTTTTCTATTTTTATTGAAGGATAAACACATATCATGATTTGGTTCAAATTGTTGGTCATCTTGTTTTCCATTGAGCGAGCTCACAACAGGTTGTCCAAATCCTTTGTTTTCACAGGAAACAACCATGAGCACAAAACAAAACATTTAGAGCAGTCCATTTCAGGCTTGAAATACAAGAAAATAGAGAGGTTCAATTTCCAACGGTTGATATATCATGTACAATTCAGATTAGTGTCTCTCGTGCATTCGGAGTTTCAAAGTCACGCAGGGCTTAACGACCAGACAGAAGCCCTAAAGTGCCAAAGTTTCAAGGCATGTGCAACTCATCCGTCGAGGACACATGACATTCATTTCATACCACCACGTCACTCTGGGCCATACTACTCGAGGAGTTATACAAACTCTACATGCAAAAAATCCTAAACCCTGAAGTGTCGAAGACACTTGGCACCCATCAATTGATACACGTGACACACTCATTAGTCATGACACATGGCACTCATTCCAGGTCATTTGGTTGCATCATTCACCCTTTTCCACATGACACATGTCACCCTTCTTTCCATGAAACATCAGCACAATGATGTCAGGCCAACATGTCAGATTCGGGAGATCATCCTCTGGGTGGTATTCTTGTTCAGCATCCAAATCTCCCAAATGCCAAAACTGGCACCATCTCTAAACATGGTTAAAATTATTCTGGATTTGGCAGACAGATAAACTTTAGTAGGGGAACTAAAATAGAAGGGTTACCTGGACCGCAGATTGCAACAAGATTGACGTCCACATTTCATTGCGGAGATGTAACATGCTCAAATGTTAAAATCCTAGAGTGGTCATGCAATCAAAACCATGGTATATATAGAGAGGTATGTGGAAGTTGATGGTGGATTTTGGGAGTCAAAGCAGTGTGGATCCAAACCTCCCTTGACAAATGTCGAAATCACATGCTTATATAGGGTCCAATCTAAGAGCAACACATGGCAACAAAACTAGGCATTAAGCCAAATCATCAAAGAAAAGTCACAAGGAGAAGTAGAATGACCCAAATCTCTCCTTTCTGAAATAATAAGCCTCATCCTGATCCCAAGGAGAAATAAGTTAATGAAAGAAGGACGTGTGGTTGAACAATCGACTCCCCCCTTAAATGGAAGCATGGAGGGTCTGGTCGAGGAGATAGAAAAATGTTAGTCTAAAGTAGCACAGAGGGCAGTTTTTCATACAGGCCCAGACTGACCTGACTTTCCTTCTAATAGAAGGAACAAGAAAGGTGGAGAACCTTCCTAAAGGGGGAGAAAGGGCGTGCAAAAATAATACATGTGAGTAAAGACAAGAGAAGAGACATGACACTAGGGAAGATGTGCCCAAGCAGCAAGACATGTTATTCATTTTCTGTTGGAGTGGTTGCCAACAAGCTCCTTGATTTTAGCAGTTTGTTAGATTTGTTGGTACAGATGTTACACTTATATCTTTTTGTGGATAATCCTAGGATAGGAATGTCATCTCACACTCCTATTTGTTGTCTACTATTTTGATTATAAATATATCAGATGAATGATATGAGAGGGTCGGATGGTTGAGTAGAGCTCCCCTTTTGTAATATTTTGATTAAACATAGTTGTTCTCTGGTTATGTATGACATTTGAGACATTTTCATTAAAAGAAGTTAGTTTCCTTTCATCATCTTATTTCTTCTTATCCTGGAATGCTCATGATTGGATGATCCATATGAGATGTTGTGGTTGTGTTATAATGGAGGTTTGATTATAATGTTGCTATCAATGTTTTTTAGTGTTCTAAACTTTAAGTTCAAGAAGTTCTTGTGACTGATTTTTTCTTCTCCTAGCTGCTTGAAGGCTTGATGCTTATAGAAGACCTATCCACCTTCCTCACCAAGTCTTCCTTATATTCACCTTTATCCTTAAAACACTGATTGAATTTAATCAAAACCTCATTTTCTTATGCATGCTAGCCCATATTTCTGTGTTAAACATTATTAGGTTGAGCTTTTTCCATTTGACCTTTAATCATTAATTTATACTTAATTTTTTTTTGATGGGTACTGGGCTTATCCTCATGCAATATGAGGGTGATTGTCAGTGCTAACAGGTTCCCAAAAAAGGCCCTCCCTAATGGAGGCCAAGGGATGATGGGGTCTTGAAAAAGTAACTCCTTAAAGGAGTCCATGGAATAATGAGTTCTTGTACAAGGTGCTCCCTGAAGGAGGCCAGAAAACCATGGGTTCCCAAAAATGGCACTCCATAAGGGAGGCTATGGAACAATGGGTTCTTGATAAAGGCACTCCCTAAAGAAGGCCAGGGAACCATGGGTTCCTAAAAAAGGCACTCCCTAAGTGAGGCCATGAGACAATGGGTTCCTGAGAAAGGAAATCCATGAAGGAGGTTGGCAAACCATGAGTTTATAGAAAAGGAACTCCCTGAAGGAGGTTGGGGAACCATGGGTTCCTGAAAAAGGAACTCCCTAAGGGAGGCCACAAAAAAATGGGTTCCTGAGAAAGGCACTCCTTAAAGGAGGTCAAGGAACCATGGGTTATCGAAAAAGGCACTCCCTAAGGGAGGCCACAAAACAATGGTTTCCTGAGAAAGGCACTCTTTGAAGGACGTCAGAGAACCATGGGTTCCCAAAAAAATCACTCCCTAAGGGAGGCCATGAAACAATGGATTCCTGAGAAAGGAACTCCCTGAAGAAGGCCAGGAACCATGGATTCTTGAAAAAGTCACTCCCTAAGGGAGGCAATGAAACAATGGGTTCCTAAAAAAGGCACTCCTTGAAGGAGGCCATGAAACAATGAGTTCCTAGAAAAGGCACTCTTTGAAGGAGGTCATGTTTCTCAATGGGGGGAACTAAAAATGACTAAGGATATGGGGGGCATTTTACAAGAAGTAAATAAACTATCTTGGTGGATCATTCCTATTAGGCCATGTGGTTTGTAATCACATGATTCCTGGGGGAATTGGACACAAGGTGGTGCTATAATGGTTCCCATGAAGTGTATACTGTGAGATGGTGCTGTTTCAAGAGATAGGTATTATGGGACCAAGGTGGGAAGTGGTACTTCCCCCTACATTATGATATGAGGGATGGAGGAAGGGTTGTTTCCAAATATGCAATATTTTGGACCAAAGGTAAAATAACAAGAAGTTTAAAGTTGAACATCCATAAATGATGATCTGAAATAGTGTATCAGATCCATTATTTTGTGTAATATATATTGGGATTGTTGTTACTTTAAATTGTGTGGAAAAATCTCCTATATTGGCATGATTGGTCATCATGGAACTAGAGTCCTTGATATCCCTATAAGTGTTAATATATGATCTTATTTGAGAGTGAGTAATGACCTTATCAATAGAGATAATATTAAAGGGTGCACCAATTGAATTGTTAGGACTCTACCAACATTGGATAGGAGAACCTAGATGGGGGTTATCACTAGAATCACTGAAATAAGTAGTGGACTCAAGTATTCATCTTTTGGGAATATTGTAGTTGAGAGTTCATGGTTTCTTTTGGGTTTATGGGAAGAAACATGCATGGATTCCCCCAAGGATGAATGAATCCACCCATCCTCAAAGAAAAAGTGGTGAGGAGGGGGTTCTATATGCATGGGATCATTTTTAGGGGGCATGGATGTTACTTGACTAGTGGTGGTGGACACATAGTGCATGGACTCAATGTGAGCAACATGATGTGAGATGTTATTATGATGATCCTGTGGAGGGGATTAGTGTAGGAGAGTTTATTTATTATGATGATGCATCCCTCAAGTGGGAATATCATGACTTGAAAGAGTGAAGACACTACAACACTCATGGTATATACGAAATCATGGACCAGGAGTGATCCGGATTATTTTCGGCATGAAATGAGATCGGAGATATAATGAATAAATGCATAGAGATATCTCAAATATTCAATAATATAACAAAAATGTATCAGAGATGCAACCATAAACACATATATATAGTAATACATGATTTCTATTAATGAAAGAATTGTACAGAGACTGTAAAAATACAGAGTGAAAAACTCGCTAGAATGGTGGCAGCTTATCTCTGAGAAGAGATGTGATGGCTACTCGCATTCGCAATAAGATGATTACAATCAGGCTCTGAAGGCATTTTTATAATAAACATGAATACCAAAATTCCTAGACATCCAAAAACCTAACCCTAGGAGATGAAGGGCCAAAAGTCATGTGGGCCCCGTTTGGGTAAGTGAGTACATCAACTTCTTGGGGTCGTAACTTTTGCATATGATCTCCGTTTTAGGCGTGTGATAGCTCATTGGAAAGGTATCATCAAGGAGACTCATTTTGAGGGATCAATCATGCATTTGGATATCATTTAGAACATTTATCTCGAAAAACCTTCATTTAGGCCCTCAAAATGGCCCCAGAAGTTAGAACCTGCTAAAAATAGTAAATTGCCAAAATTGCCAGAAAGTTGTTTTTAGCCATTTGGAAAAGGTGGGTGGTCACCGATATCCATCTAGATCAATCCTCCCTCCTTAGGAAGCAATGGTATCCATTGCATTCAGTTCCCGGGGGAGAGGGAAAAGCATTTGTTGGATCTGCATCTTGGTGAGTTGCTTGTATTGTTGGAGACGTCCCGCTGCTTAGTTTGTGGAAGTCTATCATGAATCTGTTGAAGCTGAGGCTATTCAACAAGTCAAGCTACATGAAAGGAAGGTGTGTAGAAGGAATCTTTGTGCTTTGCTGCAACCTTGTCGACCTGCTTCTATTGGATATAAGCTGCAGGGGGTGAGGCTTTAGTGGTTGTAGTGTCCTTTTGTTCCTCTTTTGAACATATTGTGAAGAAGCTGAATTTTGCAGTATGAGATACTACCTTGCGACACTTCTTAGGTGTAACAATAGTTGGAAATACTTCTAGTATTTTGTAGAGATGACCCCTCAAAGTAACAATGACACTATGGGGTCGAGACTCATAAACAACATGGCGTCACCACATATATGGTTGGCCCAAGAGAACATCATAGACATCCAGTGGGGAAACATCACATAATACCTCATCCTTGAAGGGTTGGATGCCGTATGACAATCAACACTGTTGGCTCATATGGAGATCTCATCCTCGTCGAAGCCACTCGATGTTGTATGGTTGCATGTGTGGTGTTGTCAACAATCCCAACTGTTGGACGACCTCTGTTGAGATGAGGTTTTTATGGCTTCCTCTATCAACAATAAAATGCAGCCGGGTCCCCTTCACCCACATCTGTGAATGAAAAATACACTCCCCCTCTTTAGGATCTATTGGTTCTTCTGGTTGAATTGTTGTGGTCATGACAATAGCAGTGGGGTCTGCATCAATGATCTATCCTTTACCAGTATTTTCAGAATTAGATTCTGAATCAGGGTTTGGCTCCTTGTCTTTGATATCGGCCACCAATGAATTTTTTGAGCGACATTCATCGGTGTTGTTCCAGGGGATTTTGTGGAAATCACACCATTTTTCGGTGCCCTTCTTTGTCTTCCCGTGACCCTTCTTTTCTTGTGTCTTGGACTGGTTTTTGGCAGACTGTTTGTTAGGGCCGTCTTTGTCATACTTTGGTTGTTGCGGATTTGCAGACCCAAATTCTTGTTTTTTTTGGTGCTTAAATTTTTTATCAATTTTAACAGCATATCAATAAGCAACACCAAGTGATGAGATGTCCAAAAAATCCATTTCAATCTGGATGTATCTGTGTAGAGCCCCACGGTATTTCAGAACCAAATGTTGCTTGGAGTCTTTGATACCCAGCTTGGTGCACAAGGTATGGAAGGTATTGGTGAACTTTGGAACTGTTTGGATCCTCTCTTGTCACGGTGTGGTCCATATCATGTACTTGTCCTCATAGTTTCCAATAGGGTAATACTATTCCTTTACCGCATCCACAAAAAAATCCCAAGTGGGATCGGCCCCATATATTCTTGACTCCTCCATGGAACTTTTCTCCCAATAAGTTTCCCACCAATGTTTGACATGAGGGAGAGCTTTAAGTAGTGTGAAGGTGATCTTTTCTTTGTCGAAAAAATTGTGAACAGAGAAATAACCTTCTAGCAGAGTTAACCATTTTTCTAGGGCTTCTGCATCTACCTGTCCTTCAAATACAGGAATATCAAAATTAAATTGTACCTTGAAAGGCAAGGTTCCTCCAAAGTGGTCGCTTGATGAAGATGCACCCGATGCTATCGGCAGGCATTTAAGGATGTGGGAAAAATTCTCCATCATTTCGTCCCTTTGTCGCGTGAGAGCTTGCTCAAGCAACAGATTGATAGGATCCTCTTCTCCGTCGTTTTTCTTTTCTTCCACCATAGAGAGTTTCCTGGGTGTGCGAGAGTAATTGTCTTCAAGAGAGACAAGCTCAAGACCCAACTTTCTATACTTGGACCTCGTCAGGGACATGCACTAAAAAATGATCAAGAGCAGCCTGCTCTGATACCACTGATCCAGATTATTTTCGGCACAAAATGAGATCGGAGATATAATAAAGAAATACATAGAGATATCACAGATATTCAATAATACAATAGAAATGTATCAGAGATAAAACCATAAACACAGATATACAGTAATACACAATTTCTATTAATGAAAGAAATGTACAGAGACTGTAAAAATACAGAGTGAAAAACTCGCTAGAATGGTGGCAGCTTATCTCTGAGAAGAGATGTGACAGCTAATCACATTCGAAAGAAGATGATTACAATAAGGATTTGAAGGCCTTTTTACAATAAACAGGAATTCCAAAATTCCTAGACATCCAAAAACCTAACCCTAGGAGATGAAGCGCCAAAAGTCATGTGGGCCCCGTTTGGGTAAGTGAGTACATCAACTTCCCGAGGTCGTAACTTTTGCATACGATCTCCATTTTAGGCGTGTGACATATCGTTAGAAAGGTATCATTGAGGAGATTCATTTTGGGGGCTCAATCATGCCTTTGGCTATAATTTATAACCTTGATCTCAAAAATCCTTCATTTAGGACCTCAAAATGGCCCCGGAAGTTAGAACCTATTAAAAATAGTAAATTGCCAAAATTGCCAGAAAGTTGTTTTGAGCCATTTGGAAAAGGTGGGTGGTCATCGATATCCACCTAGATCAAGGAGACTATTCTAATCCACTAGACCATCCGTGAAAACAACATTGATCAAAACCCTCTTACCACCTAAATCAATGGGGAGATTAGGTAACAGAGTCTACCATCAAAGTCTCTTAACTCATTCATCGATCGGATGAGAGTAGGGGAGCATAGTTGTTTCCAAGTTGATGAAGACATAATTCATGAGGATTCCCCATCATATATAATACATCGATAAACTGTAAAGGTGTTAATGATGATATGTATTTTAAATGGGGTAGAATATGGTAATTGTGCTTCGATAAGTTGATCCCAATCAAAGGTGATGGCCCATGATGGGTGTGGGTATACACATCCATTTTCCTCACAAGGATAGGGTCTAGTAGACATTGTGGTAGTAGAGGTGTAATGGGTTCCCCCAAGTCTACATGACTAAGAATTAGTCATGAGGTATATTGGGTGTGAGGGGGGATTACCCATGTGAAGGGTAACAAATGATGTCTAAGTGCATGGAAACTCACTTGATAGAGTAATGGGTGCATGTTAGGGGAGGGGTCATGTCGAAGTAGTGTAAGGAGAACTACTAAGTTTATTGTTTGGTGTGCGCTCCAAACAAACTACTTGGAATAGCTCTGAATTGAGTTCAGGGCATTGATGTAAGTTTTTAAACCTGTGAAGTAAATCAACACATATAGATATCTTCTTAAGAAAAACAGGAATTATTCAATGGCTCATACACACAATACAAAAATATTTATGTTGGAAAACCTTAACCAGGAGAAAACCAACCTTCCTTGGTGTCGTACCTTTCAACTCTTCATTGTATTAATTTCACCATTAACAATGCAATATATACAATATTTTAGGTATTCTGTAGCCACCAAAACCCTAATCCATTAATCTGGGCTTAATTTAGAAAACTGCTAAAAACAGAAAAATCTACTAAAATAGAAAAATCTGCTAAAATAGAAAAAAACGCCCAAAAAACAAATTGGGGCACTACCTTGAACACTACTCGTGTCCAGGGGGGGCAGTATTGGCCCCTCGAGGGCCCCCGAGAAAGCACCCGATGAACATGACACAAAGGTACAAGGAATTTGGGATCATCAGATGCAGTTGTCGAATCTGACGCGGCCACACACATAGATGTAAAGAATATAAGACATACCCAACATTCTCCCACTTGTTGTTTTCTTTGCATACAAGGGTTCATAGGATTACATAGTCAACAATATAGGGAAGCAATGCCCATTTTTACTCTACACCAGGATAACTTCTTTGTGCTCAAATAATTTTTCATTGAATCTGCAACATTCTTCAAAGTGTCAACCTTTTATAGCATCGCCTTCTTTTCTTCAACCATGTCTCTCACAAAGTGATACTAAACGTCAATATGCTTTGTCTTCGAATTATAAGCAGGGTTATTTTCTAGGAAGATTTCACTCTGACTATCAAAATCCAATCTATCTTCTTGTTGTACTAACCTAATACCTGAAAACAATCTTTGTAACCATATTGTTTCCTTTCTTGCATGAGTGGCTACCGTGTATTCAACTTCTGTAGTTGAGAGTGCCACTTCATCCTGTCTTTTGCTCATTCAATTGATTTCTCCTCCAAATAGGTTAAACACATACTCACTTGTAGATCTTTTGCAATCCAGATCTCCAACCCAATCTACATCAACAAACCCATGTATTTCCAACACTCTATCCAATCCTAGTCTTCCTTGATAGCACAATCTATAACTAGTAGTGCCACACAAATACCTAAAGACCCTCTTTATTGTTGTCCAATTATCCTTCCCCGGATTTGAAATATACTTTCTTAAAACTCCCACTACATGTGCAATGTTCAGTCTAGTACAGACCATTTCATACATAAAACTACCAACTGCACTGGCATACGAAACATGCGACATGTGCTCTTCTTCTTCCTGTGTCTTGGGACACTGATCTACATATAAATTTACACCTATAGGAATAGGAACCTTGACCAGTTTACTTCCATGCATATTAAACCTATTCAATATCATCTCAACATATTTTCTCTGATTCAACCAAAGTTTCATGTTTGCACGACCTCTTTTAATCTCCATTCCCAGAATGAAGTTAGCAACATTGATATCCTTCATGTCAAATTTGGAGGATAGTTGTGATTTCACCTCCTTGATAACATCCATTTTATTTCCTACCAACAAAATGTCATCAACATACAACACTACATAAATGAAGTGATTACCAAACATCTTGGAATATACACAGTGATCAACCCTGCTTCTCACAAATCCCAATCCAAGGATGTATGTGTCAAAATTTTGGTACCGGCACCACATCATAGGTGATTGCTTCAGACCATATAGTGAATTCTTTAGCTTACAAACCAACTCTTTCTTTCCCTTCACTACAAATCCTTATGGCTACTTCATGTAGATTTCTTCTTCCAGATCCCCATGTAGGAATGTTTTCTTCACATCCATATGTTCCACTTCAAGATCAAAAGCAACAACAATAGATAAAATAAATCTAAAATAAGTTAACTTGGAAACAAGAGAAAAAATATTACCAAAGTCAATTCCCTCTACCTGGGAATAACCTTTTGCTACTAATCGATATTTCTATTTCTCCACTTTTCCTTCTGCATTAAACTTCTTCTTAAACAATTATTTTCTACCAACAAATTTTCTTCTAGCTGGAAACTCAACTAGAACCCATGCCTCATTATTATCCAAGGAATCCATTTCTTCAACCATGGCCTTCTTCCAGAGTTTACTATCCTCTGAATTCACTTCTTCCTTGACAATTTTGGGATCATCATCAGTAATAGATAAAGAAAAATTAAAACAAAAATCAGGTGGAATATACCTTTTTGGTTTCCTTGTTTCCCTCACTGATCTCCTCAATGCTAGGGTATGAGGTTCTTCTTTTGCTTCATCTTCTTTAGTTGATTCATATTTTTCATCATCCAACTCAAACTCTATTTTCTCAAGTTCTTCTTGCCTTGGTAGGAATTCCTATTTGGGAACATCTTTCACCTCTTTAAAAACAACAAGCCGACTGTAAATAGTCTTCTTAGTTTATGGGTTCCAAAGCTTATAACCTTTCATACCATCTTTATAACCAATAAAGATACACTTTTTCAGATTTATTATCCAGCTTAATCCTACTTTCCTTTGGAACATGTACATAAGCATCACAACCAAACACTATGATATGTTCAAGAGAGGTTTTATTACCAATCCATACCTTGTGTGGAGTTTTATCATCCAACGCTGATGAGGGTGACGAATTGACTAGGTAACATGATGTACCCACTGCCTCTGCCCAAAATTCTTGTCCTAACTTAGCACCACTAAGCATGCTCCTTGATTTTTCCATCAGTGTCCTATTCATTCTTTTTGCAACTCCATTATGCTGAGGTGTGTATGGAGTAGTCTTCTTCCTTGCTATACCACACTTATTAAAGAATTCTTTGAATTCATTTCTATAGAATTCTCCACCATTATCTGTCCTCAATACCTTTAGTTTCTTCTCTATCTAATTTTCTAGAAGAGCCTTAAACTCTTTAAATTTATCAAATACCTCATATTTCTTTCTAAGAAAACAAATCCATGTGTTCCTTGAGAAATCATCTATGAATGAAACATAATACACAGATTTACCTAGTGATGGAACATGCACATTTCCAAACACATCATTGTGTATCAACTCTAAGATCCCCTTTTCTCTTGTAGCACTAGATGGGAATCTTACTCGATTATGTTTTCCATATATGAAATTTTCACATAAATCAAAATCCAAAGTGAATTTAGACATACCTTCAAACATACCTTTATCGTGCAGTGTTCGAAGGCCATTTTCTCCAATATTCCCCAATCTTTGATGCCACAACATGGTCTTCTTTCCAGGGACAGTATTGGTCTTGTCTTCCTTATTTCTCTACTCAGGGACAACATAACTGTTACACCCATTAGTATAAGTTCTTCCTAGAAACTTGTACAAAGTTCCACACCAAACTCCCTTCATCAACACCATTAATCCTCATACATCTTGCAAGTGCCCTTTCCCAATACAGTATCCACACCTGCATCAACCAACTTTCTTACAGATATTAGGCTCCTGGCCAGTTTTGGAATGTGCATAACCCTAGGGAGACTTTCAATCCTTCCATCTTTTACCAACAACTTAACCCTTCCACATTCCATGATTTTGGTTGTTGAATCATCTCCTAGGAATACGTCACCACCATCGTATTTTTCATATTCACAGAACCACTCCCTGTGAGGAGTCATATGATATGACACACCTGATTCGATCAACCATACACCACAGTCTGCATGTGTACCTGTAGATTCCAGTTAAACATCACCTCCTTCTTCAGTGGAGGTTTTATCCTCTATGGAAGAGGAATTATCAGATCCCTTTGGTTTATCAACCTTCTTAGACTTGCAATCTTTCTTATAATTCCCTTCTTTACCACACTTCCAACATTTCCTCAAAGATTTTCTTGGAGACTTAGATATACCTTTAGATTTATATCTCCCCCATGAAGACTTACCAGGATTCCTGTCTTGAGTACAACCTCTTACAAATAAAGCATATGTGTTATGACCATCCATGCTTTTCCACCTCATCTCTTCAGATAACAAGGATGCAACTACATCCTCATACCTCAATATAGATTGAGTGGTACTACTAATTTCTATAACCAAAATATCCCAAGTGTCTGGCATAAAACATAACAAATTAATACACTTATATTCTTATGCAATCATAATATTAACAGAGCCAAGTTGACTTACCAGAGTATTGAAGGAATTTATATATTTTGTCACATAATCTCCATCTTCCATCCTAAGATGATACAACTTCTTTCGAAGAAACAACTTGTTTACCAGGGACTTTGATTGATACACATTCCCTAACTTATCCCATAGTTCCTTGGTTGTAGATTCTTTCGATACATTTAAGAACATCGAATATGCCAAGCAAAGTCGAATAATACTCCTTGCTCTTCTATACAACTTCTCCTAATCTTCCTTCGACATACCAGTAGGTTGTGTACTAGTAGTTTGTGTACCAGTAGACTATGTGCCAATAGACTATGTACCAATAGGTTGAGTACCAGGATCCACAACGATCCATTGTTCTTTGTCTACAAGAAGGTCCTCCATCTTGAGCTTCCATAGCTTAAATATTTACCATTGAACTTCTCTATCTCAATTATAGAAGAGCTTGTCATTCCTCTTTCTACACTCGAATCACCACTGCAAAAGCTCCCACTAAACCCAGGTTTATCACAGACCCAAGATAAATTGATCTATCAAGATCGAGCCAAACCCTTAGCAACAAAGGCGTCCCCCTAAAGCAAAAAATGGCTTTGATACCGCATGTAATTTTTAAACCCGTGAAGTAAAGAAATGCATACAAATTCTTAAGAAAAACAAAAATTGATCAATGGCTCATACACACAGTACACAGAGGTTTACACTGGAAACCCTTAACCAGGAGAACATCATCCTTTGTTGGTGCCACACCTTTCAACTCTTCATTGTATTAATTTCACCATTCGCAATACAATATATAAAAAAAATTAGGTATTTTGTAGCTACCAAAATCCTAATCCCTTAATCCGATATTAATTTAGATAACCGTAAAAAATAGCAAAATCCACTAAAATAGAAAAAACCACCCAAAAACAAATTTTGGGGCACTACCCTGAATGTTGCATGTAACCAGAGGGGGGCAATCCTAGCCCCCCCGGGCCCCCCTAGGAAAGCACTCGGTGCACATGAAACAAAGGGAGAAGGAAGTTGGGATCGTCAGACACAGTTGTTGAATTTGATGTGCCCACACACACACACGCATGAAAAGAATATAACACATACTTGTTAGGATATTTAGACACTTAGGAGTTAGTTAATATCTACTTGGTCTAATGTGTTGTTAGGTAAAAGTGTGTTTCTTAGTGTGTTTCTTTAGTATGCAGTAGTATTCATTTGTAGTTAGGAAATCTGACAGTCATGATATGTTCCCGACATAGAGTAATCTGATGGTTCATACTCTCCTCGATCTTAACAACTATTCATCTGTGGCTTAACACCTAATTGTTCCATGATCTCTATTTAAATATCATGGAGGTTCATTTGCTGATGATCGATTATGAGAAACGCTCTTGTAAAATATCTTTGTAATTTTTTTGTTTTGCATTAATAAACTGCTCCAAGTGGTCGCATTGGTTGGGGCTATGGATGTTTCCCCATAGGGGTTTTACCACGTGAAAGAAATGATGTGTTGATCTTTGATTTGGTTATGTGAATGTTTATTGAAGGTGTTTGTCCTCTGTTGGAATACTTGTGTTTTCAAACATGGTATCAAAGCCTATTTAGAGACTCGCTCCTATTGTAGGTCGAGATCGTGAAGCCGAGTTTCCTCATGTCCATTTTCTGACATTTTCGTACATTTATGGGCTAAGAGGACTATTCCATTGCGTCTGAAGAACTCGTTTCATTCAGGAAAAATTTTCATTTCACTCAAAAATGTTTTCGTTTTCCCAAGATACGACCATTATAGTCATACCTAGAGGCATAAAGCTTAAATACACATTTTTAAATTTTTGCGGAGTAGTATTTTGGTTTTATTTCGGTTTTGTATTATTTATTTCCGGGTTGCTACTCTTTTAGATATGTGTATGTTCTTTGCCTCGCTCCCTATTCGATCTCAGAAAACATGAAATAGATAGGAAAAGGTGCATCTTTCGGGTAAGCTAACCGAGATCTAACCCTTCTTGTCATCGAGAAGCGAAATTTTTTTCTTGTGTGAAAAGAGAGTTTTTTTTAGCAGGCTCTCCAACAACAATGACAAAAACAACCCCAATACTCCTATTGAAAATTACAATATGTTTTTCTAGACCATTTGGTTAAAAGTTTCCTTATTAAGTAAGATGTCTTGAGTTCAAGTCTCTCTTTTGTTACCTTTTTTGAAAAATTTCATGATAAAATTGTAAACTGTATTTCACTTCAAGTATAAAAGTGAATCACTATAAGTAGCTTTAATATTTTATTTTAGATTTGTTTATTTTGCATGGAGATTTTTTGTTATAAAGTAACTTCATTGTAAAAGTGATCCCCACTTCTCTTTATAAAAGTGGGTCACTTCATAAAGCAACTTACACTATCACGTGGTCATTTGGTTACCGTTTATGCCTTTTTTTTAAAGGGCATAACTCTCACATCCGAAGTTTGGTTTCAGTGCTGTTTTTTTAAAACCGCATAACTTTTCGAGCTCTTTCCATCCAGATCATCAGTTTCAGTTTTTAAATCCACAATATCTACATATTTAATATGTATTCTACAAGTAATTTTTTTCTTACCAACACCAACTACTTCCAATGGAAATATCATATGGAAGATTTATTAAGAAGTAAAGGCTTGTACCGGATTACCTTGGGAAAGGAAAAAGAACCCACTGATGATGATAAGAAATCTAAATGGGCTAATAGGAGTGATGAAGCACGTGGACTAATTAGAATGTCCATCTCTCCTGATTTAAGGTTCCACCTTAAAGAAATTGATGACCCCAAAGAAGCTTGGGAAAAGATTGAATCTATGTTTGGTAAACTCAATATTATTCAAGCACAATAGTTAGAAAATCAAGTATTGAACTTGAGTCTAAGTGATTTTTCTTTCCTTGGAGACTATCTATCTAATTCTAAAACACTCAAAATTTTATGTGAAGAATGTAAGATAAAAATGGAGGAAGAGCGTTGGATCTATCTTATTCTTTCTAAGCTAGGTAGTGCATATTTTTTGTTTGTATCTACCATTTATGCCATGAGAGAGGCTCTAGGGAAATCTTATCAAAAACCCACTCTTGATTCCTTTTGTGCTGATTTGATTAGAGAGGAAAATAATCTTTTACAACTTGGAGTGATCAACACTGCAGGTACCTCCAATAAAGCCTTAGTTTCCCAATAGAAAGTTAAACCCAAGTATCCCAAGAAGAAACATCCTCGCTACAACAACAAGCAACATAAGGGTCCCAAACTCGCTCAAACAACTTCAGCTCCTAATGGTGACAAAGGAGAAAAATATAAAAATAAGAAGACTGACATACATTGCAACTTTTGTGATAAATATGGTCATGATGAGTCTAAATGTTTCAAGAAGATGGCAACTTTAGAAGCAATGATGAAGAAGCACAACATCAGTATTGATTCTACTTCTTCTTCTTCTTCTCATGGACATGCCCTTTCTGCTTTTGGTTTCTCCTTCAACACAACTTCTACTTCTTCTTCTGATGAGTGGCTTATTGATTAAAGAGCATCTTATCATATGACTAAGGATAAATCCATATTTCTACTCTAAATGAATGTAACACCAAGAAAATATTTGTTGGTGATGATAGATCTCTTAGTGTTGTAGGATCTAGAACAGTTCAAGTAGATAATGATCATTTTAATGATGTTTTATGTGTTCCAAGTATTTCTTGTAACCTTCTATTAGTATATCAAATCACTCATTTAGGTGAAGGTAAAACCGTAGAGTTTTCACTTCACCAAGTTGTAATCAAGGATCTAAAAGATCCTAAGCATGCTCTTGCAACTAGAATTGTTGTTGATATTATCAGGTTGTACAAGTTTGACAACTTTGGGTCATCATCTTTTTCATCAGTTTTTGTTGCTCACGACGATGACTTGAGCAAACTTTGGCATGAGCAGTTTGGTCATCTAAACTATGGCTCATTGCAGAAACTAAGTAATCAACAGATGGTGACTGGTCTTCCTCATGTTTCATGCAGAGATGGTGTTTGTGTCGGTTGTGTTCTCGACAAACATCATCAGGATAGTTTTGACAAACATGCCTCTTGGCATGCTTCGGGCCCTTTGCATCTTGTTCATAGTGATTTGTGTGGTCCATTTTCTTCTCCTTATTTTTCTGGGTGCAAGTATTTCTTAACTTTCATTGATGATTTTTCCAGACATACTTGGGTTTACTTCTTTAAACTAAAGAGAAAAGTTTTTGACAAGTTTTTGGCCTACAATGCCCTTGTAGAAAATCAATATGGACATCAAATTCAAAAGTTAAGAACAGATAATGGAGGTGAATATGTGAAAAATAATTTTACAAGTTACTGCACTACACAGGGAATCCAAATGCAACACACTATTCCATATACACCACAACAAAATGGTGTTGCTAAGAGAAAGAACCACACATTAAAAGAAATGGATAATTGTATGATCCAATATAAGGGATTAAGTCTAAAGTATTGGGCAAAAGCAATCAAATTTTCAAATTACATAGTCAATCGCACTCCCACAAAGGCTCTTCAAAATATAATACCAGAAGAAGATTGGACTAAAATTAAACTAGATGTAAGTCACTTTCGTGTATTTGGCAATATAGCATGGGATCACATTCCTGATGAGAAAAGGAAAGCATTGCAGCCTAAAAGTGAGAAGTGTATATTTGTTGGTTATTCTAAAGATGTCAAAGGTTATAGAATTATTCAACCACATTGTAATGAAATTATTATTAGAAGAGATGTTAAATTTGATGAAAATCTCTTGGCCTGCGAGCCTAATTTGGTGATTGTGCCTTCTTCGACTTGCAAGCCATCTTCAATGTTTGTGCCTTCTTCTATTCCTATTCTGGTTTATTCTTTAGATGATAACAGTGAGGATGAAAATCCACCTCTACCTGCTCACCTTCCTCCAGATGAGTCCTTTGAATCTGAACTAGCACCAGTTCCACCACTTCCTAGATGGGTTCATTCAACATGAGAAGCAGTTGGTGGTCTTGTCAATGATCCTTCAAATCAGCGTTGAACACATTCACAGTTCCAACAAGCCTCTTCTCTTTTGTCTCAAGTTTCAAAGACTCATGATCCAGAGACATTTGCAGAAGCTTCAGGTCATCCAGATTGGGATACAACAATGAATGAAGAGTATCGTTCTTTAATGGAAAATGATACTTGGGATATTGTACCTCTTCCAAAAGGAAGAAAACTTGTCAGGTGTAAATGGGTCTACAGAACTAAGTATGCATCATATGGAAGTGTTGAAAGACACAAGGCTTGGTTAGTTGCCAAAGGATTTTCCCAATTTGAAGGAATTGACTATAATGAAACATTTTCCCCTGTTTCCAAAATGAATTCCATCTTCCTTGTTCTTTCCCTTGTTGCCTCACATAAATGGGAGGTCCATCAAATGGATGTTAAATTCTCCTTCTTGCATGGCAATTTGAAAGAATAAATCTACATGGAACAACCTCCTGGCTATGTCCAGAATGAATCTAGCTTTGTTTGTCGCCTTAAGAAATCTCTTTATGGTCTTGAGCAAGCTCCTTGAGCTTGGTATGCCAAAATGGACATCTTTCTTATTGACATCGGATTCTCTAGATGCCATTCTGATCCTAATGTCTATACCAAGAAAGTAGGAAGCCATCTCATAATCCTTGTCCTTTATGTTGATGACCTTATCCTTACTAGTAGTGACTCAAAACTTTTAAACCATGTGAAAACCAACCTTAAGAAGAAATTCAAAATGACAGACTTAGGTTTTTTGCACTATTTCCTTGGCCTCCAAGTTTTGAAAACCAATGAAGGAATTTTTCTTTCCGAGTCTAAGTATGCTTGTGACCTTCTTCGTCGCTTTCACATGGATGATTGTAAACCAACCCCTTCTCCCTTCCAGTCTGGAGTCAAGCTTACTGCCACTTGTACTTCTCCTGAAGTTGATGCCACTCTATACCGTCAGTTAATTGGTAGCCTCTTATACTTGACTCATACCCATCCTAATATTTCTTGTGTTGTTGGTATTATTGCCCGGTATATGAAAACACCCCATAAAAGCCATTGGAAAGCAGCTAAAAGTATACTATGATATGTTTTTGGTACAGTTCAGCTAGAGATACATTACAATTCAAGGGGGACTCCTTTATTGGTTGGTTACACTAATTCATATTGGGTTGGTGACCCTGATGATCATAAGTGTACTACAGGTTATGTTTTCAGCCTTGGTTCAGGACCTGTCACTTGGGCTTGTAATAAACAATAGGCTATTTCACTTTCTTCAGTAGAAGAAGAGTACCGAGTACTGGTAAATGCAAGTTATGAAGCCTTGTGTCTTCGATGGATCCTTTCAGAGTTTGGATTTGAGCAGAAACATCTGACCAGCCTTTGGTGTGAGAATCAGAGTGCCATCAAGCTTGCCAAAGACCCAGTTCAACATCAGTGCAGCAAGCACATCGAGCTACACATGCACTTCATTAGAAAACTCATTCATGATCAAGTTATTGAAGTGCTCTTTTTCCCTACAAAAGATCCAGTTGCAGACATTTTCACAAAGTCTCTTACATAAGTGAAGTTTTCCAAACTTTGATCTATGTTAGGAGTTCATGAAGTTGTCATTAAGGGAGGATAGGCTCTAATGCCTCCTTCCTTCTCCTATTGTGTCAACATTGTAAATCCTTCAATCATATCCCAAGTTGTTATTAAGGGGGGATGTTAGGATATTTAGACACTTAGGAGTTAGTTGAGATCTACTTGGTCTAATGTGTCGTTAGGTAAAAGTGTGTTTCTTAGTGTATTTCTTTAGTATGCATTTGTAGTTAGGAAATCCGATGGTCAAAATATGTTCCCAACATAGAGTGATCCGATGGTCACAATATGTTCCCAACATAGAGTGATCTGACGGTTCATACTCTCCTTGATCTTAACAGCCATTGATTTGTGTCTTAACACCCGATTGGTCCATGATCTCTATTTAAATAGCATGGAGGGTCATTTGATGATGATAGATTGTGAGAAACTCTCTTGTAAAATCTCTCTGTAATATTTTTCTTTTTCATTAATGAACTTCTCCAAGTGGCCATGTTGGTTGGGGTTGTGGATGTTTCCCCTTAGGGGTTTTACCACGTGAAAACATCGATGTTTTGATCTTTGATCTGGTTATGTGAGTGTTTATTGAAGGTGTTCGTCCTATGTTGGAATACCCGTGTTCTCGAACAATACCCAACAATTGATTCATCTGAATTTCATGAGGAAAACTAAATGGATACATATCTATATTATTAACACATAGATTCAATGAACAATAACGAAGATATAGTAAAACTTGGCTTCTATTAATAAACAAATATGTTCAAACTATAAAATGCAAAATGAAACAAGCTTGCTAGAATGGTGGTATATTATCTGTCAGAAAAGATGTGACAACTAAGCTCATTCTCAAGAATATCATTATAATGAGGCTCTAAAATCATTTTTACAATAAACATGAATTCCAAAACCAGTTGGGGTAAGTTGGTACCTCAACTTCCCAGGTTCATAACTTTTGCATACTATCTTCGTTTTAGGCACACGATAGCCCGTTAGAAAGGTTTATCCAAGGCATACACATTATTACATAAAAACATGAGTCATTCAACAATTTAATTTTTCTGATCCCTAAAAACATTGTTTAGAGCCTCAAAATGGCCCCAGAAGTTCAAGACCCTAAAACTATGAAAAAAATTGTCAAACTGAAATATTTCCAAGATAAGACAGTTGGAATAGGTGGGTGGCCACTGATATCCACCTGGATCAATCCTCCCTCATTAGGAATAAATTATGTCCATTTCATTGATTTCCCCTTCCAGATGAGGAAATTTCTACTGAATTTGGCATTGAGTGAGCCACTTTCCTTGGTGCAAGAGAGCCTTGCTTTGACAACTCGAAAAATATGGATCCTCTGCTGGCGAGTGCCCTTGACCTATGTTTCCATGATCTGATCATTGGATTCATATTCCATACAGTCAAGGTTGATCTCTCTTGGTGTCAATTGTTATGCTATCTCTGAGGTGTTCAATAATGGTGGAAAATATTGGCGAAGGAGGTGCACATTGAACATTGGGTGCAAGCCAAGGAAGGGGGGAATGTTGAGCTCAAATCAATGCCTCCCATAGCCTTGGTTATGGTGTAAGGTCCATATCAGAGTGGATTAACCTTCCTATGGGGCCCTATGTTGATCATGTCATTGCTTGTACTTGGCATTGGATTTATGTAAAATATCCTGAACCTATTGGTGGATGTGCTGGATCTGTTCAATGAACCAGGTGGCTTTGTTAGCTTATGTTTGAGCATGGGATGAGTCTCATTGGGTGGATGCATGATCCAAATGGATCCAAAAAGGAAAAAAATAAAAATTTCTTGGATTTGGACGAAACCAACACCATCGTGTAGTGCTCGTTTTGTCGATTCCGACAGTATATTCTTTTTAGAAAATGGACTTTGTATGTGAAAGATATCGCGATATGAATGTTTTCCCAAACAACCAAAAACTTAAAGTCAAAGTCAACAGTCTATACTACTGACATTAGCAATACATAAACATGACATGGTAGATGATGTCATGATCATGACATAGTAGCACCACAGGCTGACACGTGGCATGCATATTTGGCATTTTCAAGGCTGCTTTGGCATGGTACGAAATTGACAAATGGACTATATGAAATAAAATGTGGCAATCTATATGATGACATGGAAGATGCATATGTGGAAAAGTGGCAATACAGATTGACAGGCTGACAGTGATGTGGCGACAGGTGGCAGGCTTCGGGTTGGACAAGTGGTAGTACATGCTAAATGTGAAACTGACAGAGCAGGTGACATGGAAGTCTACTTGGAAAATGATGTTGCTCAGGCCAATGAAATGGTGTCATGTTTCCCAATCAGAGGGTGCCACGTGGCACCCCAGGTTAGGCCAATAATGGCCAGGTCAAATTTGTTGAGCCTTCGACGGATTCGAACCCCCGACCGCCTGCATAGGAAATAACTTCAAAAAATGCACCAACCATGCAATCTAAATGTGGTTCTTAACCACTATACAATAAAATTTATATTTGTTTTGATATGGTGGAGGTTAAGGGGGAAGCTCCTGGTCGGTGGGGGCTACACTGCCAACCAAGGCGTGGGACCATCGGCTAAGGACCAAGGGGCTACCACACTAGCATGCGGCCACATGTCCCTCCACATGACCAAGAGCTCGAATAAAGGGGGGGAAACGCCTAAATTTTGCCCCAAAGTGGGTTTTAACTATATGGTTGGATTTTTTAATGTTTTTAGGCTTGATTTTAATGGATTTTGCCCATTTTTGGAGGATCTGGAGCCCAGATTGAGGCCAAATCTTGAGGAGAAGTTGAGATCTGATCCCCAACTAACATTATATATAAACTAGGTTTGTTTACATCGATGAACAAGTTCATAATAGGAGAATTATGCCAAGTTGTAGAGAGTAAGTAAGTTTTATGCAGGGAAGCCAGAAGAGTAGCGGAGCTTTGGAGGCCATTTCTGGGAGTTCTACTTCACCTTTTTAAGTGTCGTGTATTGCATTAATTTCGTGAGACATAGAAGAAAATTGTTTTGTCAGTCAGAGAACAAATTGATGTAATTCTGATGTAATTTTGAAGCATTGAATATTAATAAGAAAGCCTCCCCCATTGAGACAAAGGCTCGGAGACGTAGGCAAATTTTTTGAACTCCATTATCAAGTTTTGGCATTATGGTTTGTTGTTATTAATAGTCATTTTTTTTCTGCATTATTTATAATGGCTACAAAATTATTTCACTAAAGCTCCTTCTTCTTCTCTTGAATTTCTAAATGGTAAATCAACTCATGAAAAATACTTAACCAAGTCTTTTAAAAGATCATTTAGGATCAAGAGGTATCAAAGCAGGTTGACAGTTGGTTGGTTTTTAGTATGCATGATTACCAAGAAAAAGTTAAGGCATGGTTAAGGAGAGCTTGTAGAAGGAGATCCTGAAATTGGATTAAAAAAATAGGACATATGAAAGTGAGAAGAGGGCATCGGAAGAAGGACTTTTTCAAAATGAAAGAGAGTTTCAAAAAAGTTTCTTTTCCATGTTGGATATGGTAAACTTATTGTATGATGATTACTTGGAACAGAAGAGACCTGTTCAAGGGGAATATTCAAAGAAAGACAAAAGTGAAGAAGGATAGGACCCTCCAAAACCTCCTCCTTCACCTCCTTCATCTCCATCTTCTTCTTCTTGTTCAAGTACAATTTCAAATCCTACTTCTCCAAGAAAACATTCTAATAAACATAAGCCTGACATGCCATTACTTAAACTTGATGTGAAATTTGAGTTGCCTTTGTATAATGGAGAAGTCAATGTTGAGAAGCTTGATAACTAGGTCAGACAGATGGAGGTATATTGTGGTGTGCAACAAATCAATGATGAGGCAACCAATATCAAGTTGACATTGCTTCGTCTTGCAAGCATAACACTCATCTTGTTGCAGAGTAAGTTGCAACATGGTACTTAGAAAATTGGTAATGTGTTTCCATCATGGCAAGATTTTATTTTTTCACTTAGAAAACAGTTCTATCATTTGGGTTATAAGGAGAAGGATTTAATTGAATGGAAAAGCCATAAATTAAGAAAATAAAAATTGGTGCAATATTACATAGATGAATTTCGTAAGATGGATTTGATGTTAAATATTCCATTATATACACAAGAAAATATTATGAAGTATATAGGAGGTTTACTTGCACATATTCAAAATATTGTGTTTATGTTTGGACCTACTAATATTGATGAGGTTTATGTTCCAGCAACATATATTGAAGTAGGGAAAACTGGAGTTGGTGTATCAGGGGAATCATCTTCAAAGAAGGAAGGAAAAGGAAAAGGGAATGTGAAGAAAGAAAACTCAACGACCGTGAAGGAAGAGAAGCTCTCTTGTAAGCATTGCAAGAAAGAATGGAATGATGATGAGAATTGTTGGCAATTGCACCCAAAGAATAGGCTGAAATGGTTCAAGGAAAGGAAGGGAATGAAAAAGGTTGCGGCAGCAGCACAACCAACAGACTTGGGGTCAGATCCAGCTGATGAGACTAAAATCACAGCAGTTGTTTTGTCAAGTAAAGTTGGTGATGGTTATGATTCTAGGAGTAAATTGTTTCATATAAGGGTCAATATGAAACATACCAAGATCGACACTTTGTTAGATAGTAGATCTCAAGCTAACCTAATTTTAGAAGAAGTGGTTAAGCAATTGGGATTAAAAACTAAGATACATCACAAACCCTATTCACTAAATTGGATAAGAAAAAATCACAAATTTCCCATAACAAAGCAATGTGTCATAAAGTTTGCAATTACATCTAAGTTTGTGGATGAAGTAATATGTGATGTGGTACCACTAGAAGTATGTGGAATGGTCTTAGGTATCCATTATTTATATGATCACAAATAAATCTTCTTCAGAGAACATAATCAATATCACTTAACTAAAGAAGGGACAAAATATGTTGTGCATGCTCATCATATTAAATGGAATCAATCTCTTTTTACAATGGAACAATTAAAGAAGGAAAATTATGCAAGAAATAAACCTATGATTGCACCAAATAAAGAAGTTGACCTTAAGAAAGAAAATAAAATGGTCATAGCATGTAGATCTAGCCATACTCTGCTTCAAGATGAGTTTTTGTCGTGCAGACCTGTAAAGAATAGCATACATGTTGGTTCATTGTCAATCATGTTTTTGATATGGTTATCATTGCTAATGTTTTCTACATGGATGGTAGTGGGTTAAGAAAGCTATGAACAAATGAAAATGGCTAACAATATGTGTTCATTTATCATGGTTGTTTTGCAATTGATTATGATGTGACAGGTTCACATGACATATTTGATAGACAAAGGACAAGTGGGGAGGCCTATCCCTCACTTGATTTCTAGTTAATATCCTTTTGGAGGACCAAAAGGTCTCAGTGGGGAGGTGTGATCCAAATGGATCCAAAAAGGCCAAAAATTCAAATTTCTCAGATTCAGACGAAACTAGTGCCATCATGTAGTGATCGTCGTGTCGATTTTGGAAGTATATTATTTTTTGAAAATGGACTCCATATGCAAAACATATCGCGATCTGAAGATTTTTCTCAAATAGACAAAAAGTCAAAGTTAAAGTCAACAGTCTATAATGTTGACATCAGTAGTACATCAGCATGATATGAAAGATGATGTTAGCATGCTTACATTGTAGCACCAAATGTTGACATGTGGCATGCACATTTTCCATTTTTAGGGATGATTTGGCACGGTATGGAATTAACACGTGGACTATACGGAATGACACGTGGCATTCCATATGATGACTTGGTAGTCACAAATGTGGACACGTGTTAGTATGGATTGACAGGATGGCAGTGACGTGGTGATAGGTAGTAGGCTCTGGGTTGGACATGTGGCAGTACAGGTTGACAATGCAGCTAACAGAGAAGGTGATGTGGCAGTCTACTTAGAAACTAATGTAGCTTGGGTCAATGAAATGGTGACACATGGCCCAATCAGAGGGTTCCACATGGCACCCTGGGTTAGGCCAATAAGGGATAGGTCAAAACTTATTGAGCATCCGACAGATTCGAACCACCAACCTCCTGCATAGGAAACGACTTCAAAAAATGCACCAACCATCCGAGCTAAATGTGGTTCTTAAGAACTATACAACAAACTTATATTTTTTATGATATGGCAAAGGTAAAAGGGGAAGCACCTGGTTGGCAGGGGCTACACTGCCAACCAAGGTGCAAGACCACTAGCTAAGGAGCAAGGGGCTACCACACTAGCATGTGGCCACATGGCCCTCCGCATGACTAGGAGCCCAAAGAAAGGGGGTTGTGTGCCTAAAGTTTTCCCAAAAGTGATTTTTCACTATATGGTTGGATTTTTAAATGTTTTTAGGCCTGATTTTAATGGATTTTGCCCATTTTTGGAGGATTTGGAGCCCAGATTGAGGCCATATCTTAGGGAGAATTTGGGATCTAATACCCAACTAAAATTATATATAAACCAAGTATGTGTATAGCCATGAACAAGTTTATAACATGATAATGATTCCAAGTTGTAGATAGTAAGCCATTTTTATGCAAGGAATCCAGAAGAGTAATAGAGCTTTGGAGGCTATTTCTGGGAGTTTTACTCCACCTTTTTCAGTGTCATCTATTGCGTTGAGTTCCTTAGATAGAGCCAAACATTGTTGTGTCAGTTAGAGAACAAATTGATGTAATTATGATGTACTTTTAAAGAATTGAATATTAATAATAAATCCTCCCCCACTGAGACAAAGGCTCGAAGACGTAGGAAAATTTGTCAAACTCCATTATCAAGTTTTGGCGTTATGGTTTGTTTTTCTTAATACTCATTTTTTTTATGCATTCTTTATAATGGATGCAACAATCTTTCACTAAATCTCCTTCTTCTTCTCTTTAATTTCTAAATGGTAAATCAACTCATGAAAAATAATTAACCAATTATTTAAAAGATCATTTCGGATCAAGGCAAGGGGAAGTGCAACATCCATGGGACCTAATGTTTGAAATCCCATCCCCACCTAAAAGGGGTTGTGGTTGGTTGAGCTATGTATGGATCTATTGTATATGTGTTGAAAATAGGGAAGACACTCATCCCATGTGTTGGGGTGCTTGTAATTGTACATGCAAAAGATATGCATGATCATCTGATTGACGAACTCAATTTTGCCTTCCATCTAGGGGTGGAAGGTAGAATATCTGGTGAGCTTGGTGTCTAGCAATGATTAGAGGCTTGAACAAAATGTGTTGAGGAACCAAATGTATTGATCTGAGATAATGGTTTGTGGTATCCAAAAATGCAGCCACACTCATTCAAAGAAGAGCTTGGAAGTGGCATTCGTTGTGATGTTATTCTTGCATGTCGCTAGAATCACCATATTGGGAAAGTAATCAACAACCACAAAAAATAGTCATTTCCCCACTTGGTGGACGGAAGGCCCAAAATGTAGTCCATTTAGATGGATTCTCAGGGAATGTCAGGAGTAGTCATAGGGGTGTATAGGCATTGTTTCATAGTGGTCGGTTTGGAAATAATCCAGGCATTGTAGGCCTGATATACTTGTTGACATCCTGTAGAAGTTTCGACTAGTATGAATGTTGTTGTAGCACTAGAACTATATTTTCTACGTCGAAGTGTCCTTCCACCCGACTGTAGTGGGATTCCCAAATTATCTCCACTCTCTTTCTTAATGGAATGAAAAGATGGCCCAAATGGCACAGTAGCCTATCCTGAAGATGGAAATTAGTGACAGTCTTTTTTTGCCCAACATTTGGTAGGTGGTGGTGAAGTCAGGATATTTCCAATATATTTGGGGCCGTCGAGAGGTCTCGTGGCTGCAAGACTTTAGCACTGTGGTGAGTTTCACGATTGGAGGTCAGCTGAGGAAATCAATGATGTGGTTGGTAATTCTTGTATTATAATTTATGTTGAGGTGGAACTACTGCAAGTATGTGGACCACTTCTGATGGAGGTCATTCTGCAATTTTCCTTGCATTTGCATGAACAACAATGGGTTATGATCAATGTGGATGATTGTCTCCTTCCTAATAATGTAACGCCTCCATTGGCAGTAGTCTTTCATAATGGAGTACATTTATTTGTTGTAATTAGGGTACTTACGGATGGCATCAGATGGTGTCTCAGTATGGCAGGCCACAAGGTGGCCATGCTGAGTGAGAATTGCACCCACAACATAGTCTCAGGCATCTATCTCAATCTCAAAGGGTTGTTACAGTTTAGGTAATGAAAGCACTAGGGATGATAAGAAGTGTTGCTTCAAATCATTAAATGCTTGCTATTGGGATAGGCCCCACATAAACTTTGCCTTACCACCACCCCTAGTTACTTGGCTAAGGTCCCATGCAATATGGGAGAATCCCAACATGAACCTGCGATAGAAATTGGAAAGGCCTAAGAAGCTTTAAATATCAGTGAGTGTGGTTGGGTCTAGCCAGTCACTGATCACTTGGATATTGGTTGGATCCACATGCACACCATGCTTATCAATAATGCAACCCAAGTATTGGACCATATCCATGCCAAAGGAGCATTTTTCCAACTTGGCATATAACTTGTGTTGTCATAAAGTATGAAGAACCTATTGAATGTGTTGCAAGTGTTCCACCCAAGTCTTTCTATAGATGAGGATGTCATCCAGATACACCACTATAAAAGAATTGGTGAAAGGCTGCAAGATATCGTCCATCCTCATGAAAGTTGTTGGTGCATTTTTCAAACCAAAGGGCATGACCAACAATCCAAAAAGACCTTGTTTTGACTTGAAGGCAGTATTCCATACATCTGTCTTCTCTATTGGGACCTAATGGTAGCTAAAATTCAGATAAATCTTACTGGAGTATTTGACCCCCTTGAGCTGATCAAAGAGATCGTCGATTTGAGGAATCAGGTACCAGTCCCTGACTGTGATTTTATTTAGGGCCCAGTAATCAATGTAGAATCATCATGTCCCATTTTTCTTCTACACAAGCATGATTTGGCTTCCACAAGGTGATGATTTGGGTCGGATGTTCCCCTTGTGGAGTAGTTCTTGGATATGATGCTTGATCTCCTCATTTTTTGATAGATATACGTGATAGAATAGTCCATTGGGTAATGGTGAGTCGGGGGTCAGGTCGATGGAATGCTTGACCTGACAATGTAGAGGTACTTGAGTACGTGAGGAGAAGATGTCTTTGTATTCTTCCAGGACCTTATCCACTTGCTTCTGCTACATGGAGGGGTTGGTTACAGAGGCCACGTATGTGGCAGAAATCTTTCTCTCACTCTGAGAGAGAATCAGGAAGAATAAAAACTTCTTGGTCTGAGAGATGACCTTCATGCATTTCTTGGCAAAGATAAAAAAAAATGGTGCTAGGTGGGACTACCAAGGGCATCCTGTACAATTTCCTGTCCAAATTAATAATAACATTGTGAGGTCTAGACTCATAAACAACATGACATTTTCATAAATAAGGTTGTCCCAAAAGAACATCACAAACTTTAATGGGAGAAACATCACACAATACCTCATATTTGAAGGGCTTCATATTGTAGGACAAGAGACGGTGTTGGCTGATGTGAAGATCGCTTCCTTGGTGGAGCCATCCGATGGTGTAGGGTTGCAGGTGTGGCATTGTCGGCAGGGTTAGATGCTTGAATACCTCCATTGAGATGAGTTTATTTTGGATACTGTTATCAACGATGAAGTGCAATGGGGTGCATTTCACCCACATTTGTGAATGAAAGAGGCACACACCTTCCTCTAGATCATCAAGTTCACTGGGCTGGATCTTATTGGTAGCAATGGTGGCACTGGGTTTTTCATCAATGATCTGTCTCCCCTTTTTTGGTTCTAACTGAGAGTTGGAACCTGTATCTTATTCATAGGCTTTCACCTCAACCACCAATGACTTCTTTTATAAGAAATCAACAATGTTATGCCAAGGGCTCTTGCTGGTTTTTAAACTACTTTATCTACTCTGATATCACCTTACTATCATAAGTTGACTCAGGTTCAGATTTAATAAGCTCCCAACAAAAGATCCCTAAAACTATCGGCCCTCTTGGTACACCAGAAGGCAGCGCAGTGCATAAGGTGCATTGCATAGTCTCACCCGAGATAGTTCTATGGGTGGTTGCAATGCTCAGATGCTTGCATCCTGGGACTAAGTGGGGATCTGCTATTGTACCTTGTAATATTCATTTATTTAGTCTAACATGTTAATTAATCAGTCACTCTTACTCATGCATGTGGAATATCATATCTAACTAGTTTGTGCATTCATCCATATAGCATTTAATCATTAACAAAAATGGATATGCATAAGATTTAGTCACATAACACAAGTTTTACTGTGGTTCACCCCCTCCTAGGCTATGTCCACAAATATTTGTCTCTCAATCTCTTTTATTATGTCTTAGCAATATCTTGCGTCAAGCATGTTTACAATCTTAGATATTACAATCTCAACAAGCTTCTCAATTCCTGTGAGGTTGACTAGATCGCAACAGGCTCCTCGACTTGTGATATAACCCTAGGGATCGATTTGCTCGACTCTTCTCTATCTCACCATCTTTTTGTAGTTCTACCCTCTCTCATTCTTCTCTCTATCTCTCTTGGTCTCTCCCCCCCTAGATCTCCTAGGTGCCACTTATACATACTCTTGGATTATCATCCATTACAATACCCTACAAAAACCCTAACCCTAATGTAGTTAGGCCTCCCTTTCATGCATGCCTCACATGCTTCCTTCACATCTGTTGCTTTTCCTTCTATTTGTCTTTTCTTTCCACTTCATGCTTTTCTCTCTAAAAATGGCCTTTTTCCCAAAAATGGGTCTTTTCCCAATAGCCCCCCAACACCAACATGTAGCTCATATCGAGCCACCTAGACTGTGCATGCTTCTTCAATAGATCCTACTAGAGTGTGGAACTTGTATGCAAGTTCCCTTTATTGTGTTTGAGGCTGTGTGGCCTTTTCTTTGAGTGCATATAACACTTGCACTGTGATCTCCTCCTAGATCATTTTTGCGCACTTTGCCTGTGTTTGTGCCATGTTCTTATTTTCCTCCTCTGCCTGCATAATGACCTCCATAGCTAGCTCTTGGAAACGTTCAATTTGAGCTTGTTGATCCTTCTTTTGTGTCTGTGCAACTACTAGCTTTTCTTCTAGATTCTACATGTCTTGCACCCCTTTGAGGCGCTCGGTGATATTCATCATTTTCTACCTCTGCTTGAGGTCCTGGATGGATGCACTTATATTTTCCTCTTCTTGGTCCCAATGTTGGACCTGTTCATCTTCTTCTAATGTTGTCCATAGTTGTGTCTCCCTATCAAACAATTCCACAGTTGCGTTGAATTGTCATTCCATTTCCTCCATCTATCCTTCAACTTCTTGCCTCCTTTGTTCCTTCACCTCCGAGGGAGTTGTAGGAATGAATTCTTCTCAGAGGTTTTCAATCTCCTTCTTGTATTGATAAATGTTTTGGACAATATGATCAATCTTTTGTGTTGTGGTGGGCTCTGTTATTTGTACGCTATTCGGGATTCTGTCATAGGCTTCAGCCATTCCCTGCTCGAACCTATCTACATGATCTTTCTCATATTTGGTCTCAAGCTTGACCTACTCGAGCACCAATTCCAACTCCTCTTTTATATCCCTTGTATGCTGCAACTATGATGCTTTTGTTCGTGCGTGTGTCTGCACCTCCTGCGCGACACTGAATTGTAGTTTGTATAGTTCCTTGGTTGGTATTCACTCCATTACCAACTGTATCTGTTCTAGATATTTCATTGGTGTTTGGGCTATAACCTCATCCATGCATAGCATGATGGGTGTAATATAGAAGGTTGGGCTCACTTGTGCTATCGTTTGGAACATATCATGTTCACTTGGTGCAACCCTGGCCTCTACTTATGATGTTGTAGGGAATGACTATTTTCCCTTGTCTGTCCTTTGTGCACCTCAGATCTGCTCTATAACTTGCCTTATGTTGGCCAGCTTGTCTTGAATGTAGACTCTCTAGTGTTGTGCATCTTTGGCCATGAGGTTAGAATCGTCCTCGATGATTGTGTATTATGGTGGTTGCTTCTATGCCTTAGCCTTTTTGCACGCACCCCCAGTGTGGATGATCGGCCTCTTGGTATGGCCTTGTTCCTATGGGTTTGGAATCAATGGGGTTCCTTGTGATGTCACAACCCCTTTATCTGGTTCTTTTGGTGCTGGGATAGTGTCCTTTCATCCAAACTGGGTAAATTTCTTTAGCACACCTGACTTATTTTGTTATGTCGGCTTCTCACTTGGATTTGGCTTCTTCGGTGCAGATTTATCCTCGACAGGTGTCTTAAATTGCCTTACATCAGCCTCTGTACCTATAGGCATCTCTTGGTGAGGACTGGAGTTATCCATTCATCTTGTCAATCCTTGATTGGCATCTCTACATCTTCTTCTTTGATGCAATATCTAAGTTGTAGCCATTCTTTCTTAGGATCCGTTCTCTCTTGGATCCATACTATGTTCCTCATTTCTTTGAAGTTCATGATGTCTCTGTATTGTGCAACCACTTCTAGAGTAATTCTCCAACTATTGAAAATTCTCTCTTGGAGCTCGTTTAAACCATTTGTTGGTTTTTAAAGTACTTTATCTACTTTGATCTCACCTTACTTTCATAAGTTGACCCAGGTTTAGATTTAATAACTTCCCAAAAAAATCCTTCCAAAACTATCATCCCTCCTGGTACACTAGAAGGCAATGCAATACATAGGGTGCACTGTGAAGTCTCACCTGAGATAGTTCTATGGGTGGCTGCAATGCTCATACTCTTGCAGCCTAGGAATAAGTGGGGATCTGCGATTGTACCTTGTAATCTTCATTTATTTAGTCTAACATGTTAATCAGTCACTCTTACTCATGGATGTGGAATATCATATATAAATAGTTCCGTCATTCATTCATCTATCATTTAATCATTAACAACAATAAAGATGCATAACATTCAGTCACATAACACAAGTTTTCCCTGGTTCACCCCTGCCTAGGATACTTCCAAAAATATTTGTCTCTCAATATCTTTTATTATTTCTCAACAATATCTTGCATTGTGCATGTTTACAGTCTTAGATCTTACAATCTCAGTAGGCTTCCCGATCCATGTGAAGTTGACTAGATCACACCATACTCCTCAGCCTGTGATCTAACTCTCAGGATCAAGTTGCTCGACTCTTATCTATCTCATTAGCTTACAAAAATGTTACAATTCTACCCTCTCTCATTCTTCTCTCTGTCTCTCTCGGTCTCTCCCCATATAGACCACCTAGGTGCTACTTATACATACTCTTGGCTTATCAGCCATTACAATATCATGCAAAACCCTAACCCTAATGTAACTAGGCCTAATGCTAACCCTCGCATGCTTCCTTCGCATCTGTTGATTTTCCTTGCAGTTGTCTTTCCTTTCCACTTCATGCTTTTCTCTCTAAAAATGGACTTTTTCCCAAAAATGGGCCTTCTCCCAACAACTCTTATGGAAGTTGCACCACTTACGGGTATATTTCTTTATCTTTCCATTTTCCTTCTTTGTTTGTGGCTTAGATTGATTGTCTTGGGGATATCCATATTTTCTCTACCCTTTCTTCTATAGGTTGGGGCTTCCCTTTCCCTACTTATATTGTGATGGGTTCCCAAACCCAAATTGCCATGTTTTTGTTTAAGCGTGTGCTCGATTTTGATGGAATATTGATAGGCCGCACCCAAGGATGAGATGTCTATAAAATCCATTTCTTCCTGGATGTATCTTTGCATACCACTGTGATACTTGAGAAACAAATATTTCTTAGAATATTTGATACCCATCTTGGTGCACAAAGTATGGAATATATTTGTGAACTTTGGCATTGCTTCGTCCCTTTCCTACCACAGTGTGGTCCATTTTGTATACATGTCATCATAACTTCCAACAGGGTATTATTTTTCCTTAATAACATCCCTGAAGGACTCCTAGGTCAGTGCGATTATAAATAATGAGGGTTCCTTTGTTTCCATTTTCTCACAGAAAGTATCTTTCCAATATTTGACATGGGGGATGGCTTTGAGGAGCGAAAAAGTAATATTTTATCTATTCAAAAAGTTATGAACAGAAAAATACCCTTCTATCATATTCAATCATTTTTCTATAGCATATGCATCTATCTAACCTTCAAATACAAGAATATCAAAGTTGATATGTACCTTAGAGGGGGCGACACCTCAACTTGAGGAAGATCTTCTCCTATTGGTATTCATCGAAGGATTTGTGCAAAACTATCCATCATCACATTCCTTGATTGTGCGAGGGATTCCTCAAGCAAAAATTTGAAAGGATCTCATGTCCCTTCATATTTCTTTTCTCCCACCATGTAAGGTCGCTTGGGCATGTGAGAGCCTATTTCCTCAAGAGAAATAAGCTCGAGACCCAACTCTTTGTACCCTGACCTTGTCGGGTATATGCATTAAGAACGATAAGGAGCAGACCGCTATGATACCAATGATCCGGATTTAATGAAATGAATATAGATCTATATTATTAACACAGATATGTAATGAACAATAATAGAGATATAGTAAAACTTGGCTTGTATTAATAAATAAATATGTTGAAACTGTAAAATGAAGAATGAAACAAGCTTGATAGAATGGTGTTAGCTTATCTCTCAGAAGAGATGTGTTGACTACGCTCATTCTAAAGAAGATCATTACAATAAGCCTCTAAAATCCTTTTTACAATAAACATGAATTCCAAAACTCTAGACATCCAAAAACCTAACCCTAGGAGATGAAGTGTCAAGAAGCATGTGGACCCCATTGGGGTTAGTTGGTACATCAACTTCTCAGGGTCATAACTTTTGCATATGATCTCCATTTTAGGTGCACGATATCCTGTTGGAAAGGTCTATCCGAGGACTACACATTATGTCATCAAAATCTAATTCTGTCAATATTTTGACTATGGAAAGCCCTAAAAACATTGTTTAGGGCCTCAAAACAGCCTTGGAAGTTCAGGACCCGAAAACTAGGGAACAAACTACCAACATGAGCCAATTGGAATAGATAGTTGACCACTAATATCCACCTAGATCACTGATGGGTTGGGTAACCATAGATCTCACAAAATTGGCAAGGGTGATTAGTCCATGCATGGGTGGTATATCTATGCTTGGTTTGATTATAGTTCTGGTGGGCATTATGAGTGCCCCCATCTGTACAAGCATTGTCCCCATTCCATGTCCATTGATAGTAGGTGTTTCTCTTCATACTCCTTGTGTGTGGTGAATGGAAAATAGAACTAGGAGAGGGGGGCCAAGTTTGTCCTAACTGGGAAGAAGAGGATGGGGTTATATATGGTAGGTTTTGTGGTCTTGTCATGGTGTTTGATGGTTGAAGAGCCAATCCTTGAATAAGAAGGGCTACTAGATGGGTGGGTTTTCTGGATAGTGGTGCCTATCAAGGTGGACATAAGTAAATATAATAATAAAATAGTGGCACTCATTGGTGTGTGTTATGGTTGTACTGATGTGTCAACCAAATTGGGAACACGTCCCAAGATTGGGGGGAGGTTTTCATATGTCTGGAATGAATAGGATGTTGTGGTTCCCCTATAATTCTAGAATATATGTATATGTGTGCAAGTGGCAGTGAGAAGAATAAATGAACAAGTGCTTATGTAAATGTGGACTATCTCAACAATGTTTTGAAAGTTTTATGTAATCAATTATTGGTAATCATACATAAACAAGTAACAATGTAAGGTGGTTTGGGGTTTTATCCATGTGGGAGAATAAAATAAAATGCATATGTCCTAATAGACCTATTGTCCTTCCTCTCAAAAAATCATTGGTCCTTCCAAAAGAACTCAACAGTGGGACATGAATCCACCAGAAGAGGAGCTAGTAAAGGTATGAATAATCAACTATAATGAGGGGTGAAGGGTGCATATCTCGAAAGGACTGACAATATTTCCCAACATCTATTCAAAATATGATCATGGTGCAATTGTAACCCATAAACACCACCTAGGTAGATATAACCTATAATTGGCCACTAAGTCACCTCGATCAAGCACAACATTCATATTTTAGGCCTCAAAAATCGGTCATAGGATGGATGTTTTCCAAGGGTTGGGTGACCCAAGGAGGAATTCACAAAACAAATGGACCTTGACCTTCAACCCTTCATGGGTGTCTCCCTGTCTTATGGTGTAGGAATACTTTATTGGGAGGATTTTGGAACCCTAGTTCACAACCTTCTAAGTTTCAGATGAAAAATGATGATGGGGAGTTATTTGGATACCTATCCCCAAAATATTAACCTAAACTACACATTTCTTTTTTGTTCCTCTTGTGGAGGTTAGATGTATGTTGTTTACAGTTATTTTTAGAATGTAAAAGTGGGATATGAAGTTTGGGTCATGGGCCAGCTTCATTGATTAAGAGTGGTGTGAGAAAACATATTTTTCAAACAAGTGAATCCCTTATGATTCTCCCAGATCGCTTATGGGCACAAGGAGAAGAGAATACTATGGTTTCAAGTATCCAACATACACTCCTTGAATGTGTGATGATGTGTGAAGGAAGTGATAGTGAGTGATTAATTATTAATAAGTTAAGTGAGAAATTTTTGGCATGTGGACATCGCTTGTTCCTTTACAATGGTTGCTTACTTCTAACTTACTATGTTTCACAAACATTCCTTGCTGAAATTGAAAAAAACATAAGTAACTAGCATGGTGGACATGTGTATTCTTACGTATGAGCTTTAATATCCCTAGGATATTTTCTAGTCTAAGAAACATTTGAAACTATTCATATATTGTGAACATATGGGTATGTATGGGCCCTTTCAATGCTTTAAACTTCCTAAGTGAGTTACTCTAGAATTTGAAATTATCCTAGGATTGTGCACATGTGGGAATGTGTGGGCCCTTACAAATCTTAGATTTAAGTTTCAAAATTAGCTAATAGGTATTAGCCTCTCCTAGATATTGATTGATTTTATTTAAGGGAGATGATGACTCGTTTAGGCAATATCTTTTCTAATTTCCAAGATCATACTAGGGTGCGAGGAAAGAGCATACTCCAAGATTACTTAAATAAGTTTTTAGTCTCGGATTAGTGTGATTATTTTGTAAAAGAAAAGAAGATACTGAAATTCACATGCTAAGCTTTAGGCCATCCATGTGGCAAGTAAGGAAGTAAAAGATGCTAAGTTTCTTTTTATCCTCCCTAAATGTCTATGTGTGGTTTTAAGCTATGTATGAAAGAGTGGATCTCCAAGCCTGCTTTTAATGGAAACTACTTAGTGGAAGTGAATTGTTAAATCCTTACAATTTAGCAAAAATAAGACCAATGTGTGGCTAAACCAGAAACAATCACACACAAAGTGCAGAGTGGGAAATCGAATAGTTCTGACATAGAACGGTTGTGCGTGGACGATGTCATCGTTTTCCTCGAACCCATTCACATGTAGAGAAGTTGGCGAGACAAAAAATTTGAACAATTTTACTCAATGTGGGATGAAATCCCACTCTATAAAGGTGAGAATAGGCTGGTTTTAACCCTTGAAAACACAAATGAGTGAGAAAGAAAAATTTAATAGCCTAATTGGGGAGGATTTTGATCCACATCCCCATTGGTATCGCCAATCTATTGGGTTCTTTTTGTCACTTGGGTGAGAAAAAATAGGTCTGCTACCTATCTATTTAGGCTATCAAGAAAACACAACAATTTGTTAGTTGATTAGTGGCTCAACTAAATAGAAAACAAGAAGTAAACAACAAAGGATTAAAACTAAACTAAGCATGTAACAACTAAAATTGATGCAAGAAAGAGACACAAGGAATAGCTACCAAATGAGACAGATCTTCGAATTGATAACACCTTCGAGAGATATGGGAACGTATGAGTCCCCTCTTCCTCCTTGGGAAGGCTCTTGAGTCCCCAAATACAAAGATTTATCTCTTCTAAGAATGGTTGAAAATGAAAATACAATGGTGAAGAATTGATAGTTGAACTTCTCAAGAGGAGAGAGGTGCAACACTTGTTATGAATGCTCAAAGAGTTCTAGGAGAAATATGGATTCTCAAAGATAAATTGAATAGCAAAACAATACTCAAATTACTTCTCTTTTTTGCATACAATGATCCTTTATTTATAGAAGGATTGTTATGTATTTCACAACTAGTTTCCAATGTGAATGGGGAGGCATTTGAAGGTAACTCCCATCCTTTTAGTGGTCCCAAGGTGGAATTTTAGGGAGATTTTGGGGTATGGTCGAGATCTAAATCATCCTAGAAGTGGTTGAGGCCCGACCAAAATTATCAATGCACTGTATCCACATCCGTGTGGGTTTCATGACTGTCAGTCATACTGTGCACACACTGTGTGTGTTGTATGTTGTGTTAGACCGTGTGGATGTGTGAGTGTTGTCTTTACTGAATTTGCATGGAAATTAAAGATATTTGTTGCATAGTTTTGTGACTATTTGGATAATATTGGTTTTGATCCTCCTATAATTATTGGTTGTATGTTGTACTTGTGTTAGTTATTTCTTCATCCATTGTCTCTGTTTATAAGAGAAATGTTTTGGTGATAACAACCCCCTTGATTCCTCAAATCACAAAAAAATATCTTGGTCTATTTGACGACTTAAATCACCTTGTCGTCATCCTAACTGCCTTATATTTTACTTCTTCTCTAACAGATCGACAATCATCATTTCTTCATGGCCACCCTCTGACCAACAAACCAAGTTATCCCTTGGAATACCTGCCATAGGAGTCCACCCCCCTATGAACTGCAACTCACTCTAAACTCCCTCCTATGATGTATGAATGATATCTCTCATCCTATAGGTTTGATGGACATGATTTAAAAAAAAAATCCCAAAGGGCCTCCTCACCCAGCAGGACCCTTTCACATCACATCTACCAATAACTCTTTGCAACGTAACATATTATGATCACGTCAACTACCATGTTGGCCAAACCCTTGTCATCATGACGCCACTCCCTTCTTATCCTAGTTTAAGTGAGACCCCCAACGTGGCATCTGAGTTGGCACCTTGTACACATGGCACTATCAATGACCTACCACCTAGCATGACACATGTCACTAGAATTAAATGTTGACCCCAGTCTCAAAGATCCTAATCAATTTGACACGTGGCAACTCACCTATATGACACATGGATCTATTCTTGGCTTGAAACATGGATTGATGTGGAAATACACATCATCACAAGTCACCTTGACTTATATAATAAAGTGTTGAAATGTTATGCTTACACTGTGACAATCCATGATGTGGAAAACATGGATTGGTTCGTGATTTGTTGTACAATACCTTTTTCCTACTGACCTTCTTCTCATTCTCTTGAACAAAACATTTCCCGAGGATGTAATATTATTCAATACCCTTTCTTTGGAGTATGAAGTGATCTATGTTTTTCTTCTCCCTAATAGAATTGACTTTGAGGGCCCACAGATAACTGTCTTTATGCTCCCTTCCTCTAAGCATACAAATCAAATACGGGGTGGAATATTATTCGATACCTCTATATCAGAGCACAATTTACTCTATCAACGTTCCTTCTCTTCTTAATGGATGATATCTACTTCTCAGCCTATAGATCCAATGGATAATATTCAAAATGATTACCTTAAGGCTCCAACATTTAACTAGGCCCACTCTACTCCCACAAACTCACGATTTGATATGTGTCACCCCTCAGGACACCCTAGCTACCAAGCAGGAATCCTTGTCACCCTAATCACCCAAATGTCATACTCGTCACTCAACAAACCTCCTCTGATGAATGGATGAGATTTCATGCGACGTCTCCTGATGAATCAATGACTCTCAGACCTTCTTAAAACCCCATCACTTCCTCAGACTTGGTCCATTTAATGGCCTCACCCCCAATCAAATGGTCGTTATTCTCCACTTCCCAGTCCTCTGATATATCAATGGTTATCATTGATTTATAGTTTCCCCATTGAGGTCCCTTGCAACCTATTACATGCTTAATCTGATATCCTTGTTTTCCAAATCAAAGTTAGAATCTTTCAGCATAACCACATCAATGGTTATAAATTGTTTCAAATCAAACACATGGATTGAGGTTTTCACCCCGACGAACGATTGAGATCTAGCCACATCCATATCCAACGACCATTGTTATTTTCTCCCTATTCTCTATAAGAAATTTCCATCGATGAACTTTCTGATTGATGACCCAACTATGTCTAACCCTCTAAATATCAACAGCTCAAAAATGGTCCTCAATGCAAATAGAAAAAAAACTTAATCTTCTAATCAATGGTCCATATTAACCCACGAGAAGATCAACAATTGTTGAGCACTGATTTTTAAATGACCATAACGTTTGCTACAGGTGTCAAAATGATGCTCGTGATACCTCGTTGGAAAGGTATCAAACAAAATAACACATTGGTATAGGTATCCATACCATATAGGTGAATCAATATGATAGAAATTATAAAAAAAAATACAACCACAGATCTAGGTGAGAATTGGCCATACCAACTTCAAACAATCATATCTAGGGCTACGAGTAATGAAATAAGCCCCAGGATAGCTAGACAAAAAGATGGATAAGAGAAGAAAAATATAGAATATAAAATGTGGGAATATTGAGAGTGTAAATTGCTCGAAAATGAAAAACATAGACAAAACCCAAATTCAAGTGAAGAACCAACTATGAAAACTTCAAAATGTTATATCACAAGCTGCATGCAACAAAATCGGGCCAAAAATAGCTCAATAGAAAGCTGAGAAAGAGGAGAAGAAGAAACAAATATTTTAATCAGTAGGAAGAATCTAGAAACGCCTAGAAACTTTCAAGGAACATAAGATAACGTCAATGGACAGAGTCAATGATTTTTTTTTTAACGAATGTGATTTGTAAACTGCCTTAAGGAGAAAATGATCACTCATGCATTTTCTCAGCTCCTCTTTGTGACACTCACATGTTCATTTTGGAAATATGAGAAAAGAAACATAAGGAAAAGGAAATGAATAGTGATGAGAACTGGAGAATATCTCTCTCTTGTCTTATAAACGAGAACTCATAGGATATATTCATGACTTTTCCCTTTGTAACAAAATATGGTAATATTATTTCTGAGTAATAAAGAGCAGGAGGCATTTCAAAAATTGGTGGCTTTGATGGATGCAATAGAGACTATTCTTTATGCATTCATATTCTTGCTAAGTAGATAGGATTTTGGTTGTATGAACTATTTATGCACTATGTTGTGTTTGCTTACGTTGTCACGTGTTTCCTTGTGGGTACATAAATGATGATATGGATGTATGGTAAAACTATTTGTCTATGTATTTGTAGAATTGTTGTTTTCATTCATTATTCAAATACTTAAATTATTTCTGGTTCTAATGGTGTTACCTTTCACTGTACTCGTTCTTTTAGTTTTCTCTCAGGATAGGTTATAATTATTTATATTAGATTAGTTTCCTTCTAGTTTTATTATCCTTAGGATTAATTAGAAATCTTTGGGGGATGGTTTTTTGTTTTTCCCCTTTTCTTCTTTTAATTTCGAGCAACAACGATGCCCATATACTTGCGGGAAACACTACACCAAACAAGAGTAGGTCTAATTTGGACCTACCATATGGAGTTCTCCCTAATATTCTTGATAGGCCATTTGGACTCATCAACAGTCAGACTTGAAGAGTGAGCTTCTGTGTGAGTTTCACTGCAACAACAAGTGTTTTTTTTTTTTTTCTTGGAAGTTTTCCTTGCAGTGAATTCCCTTGAGTTCCCAGTAGAGAGATTCTTGGTTACATGTGCCAGAGAGACCCGAATAAATTAATTTTATTCCCGATGGAATGAGATTAGTGAAGGGGTATATTCCTTGGGTTAGGAAGGTCAAGAGGAAGAGAGTTGGAGGAAGTTTGGGATAGTTGTAGGAGGATACTAGTGAGTTGTGGGTTATTTAGCTATGATAGGATTGTGAGAAGCACACTTCTTTTATTTATTCCTAGCCCAAACTTGAGGGTGACTTGTTTTTTAGATCTGGAACAACAAGTCTATGGTTGGGTGGAACATCCTTCCCAAGAAGCTATTTGCACAAGATTTCTTTTAAAAATATAAGTATTTATCTATTTTTCCAAGTTATCTTATGAGTTCATGGTTGTGCATTTTAATCTGTGAATGAGAATAGTTTTATGTATTTGTATAGATGATTTATTTATTGTATGCATGTTGCCTTAGAATTTTGTAGATGCATTTAATTATGGGAATAAAAATCTAGTTAAATATGTTCATAATTTGTAGTTGGTAAGATACAGGAAATAAATTAGAAAGATTTTTTTTTGATTTTATGTGTATTTTTCATAGTAATGTTCCTTAGTTAAGATGAGGGAAATTACACATGTTTTCATTCATCTAGTTTTGGGATAAGAGAGAGCATTGGCCCCATAAAAGCCTCCTAGGCCAAGGGCCATGGACAGGTGAAACCATTGTCAAATTAGAGTCATCAAGAGAGGGAGAGAGAAAAAAAATGATGGAGGAACATTTGGATGTGCCGCAATTAATATAATCTAGATATCTTAGATACATTGTAACCTCTAACACTTCCCTACACTAAATTCCCATCATTGCATGGACTTACTTATGCGATTCTCTTTCCACCATGTGCCAATTAGTGTATATTATGCAAGAATCCCTAACCACATTGTTCCTCTACACCTTATACTCAAATTCCATTTTCCATTAGTTTAAGTGCATTAACAATTTATGATACTACATTGTGCTTCAACTATTTCTTGAGCACACTTATTCACCCCATGTGTAACCTCCCCTAACTTGTGAAGCACACAAAAGTTCTTTCGATAATGATAATGAATCATGGGTATCATTGGTGTAGAATAAAACAACCTTGAATCTATATTTATAGTGCCAAATCTCTAAAAAGAAGAGTCAAACAATCGATATAAGGGGATAAATCTTTTAGTAGTGAGAGGGGTCCCCATTCATGCACCTACTAGAGTTCCTTTTTTCTTCCCATCACACTTAATGCTAATAAATTAACAATCCATACTTAGATGCAAGGAATACTAACCAAAACAACAAATGAATTAGACTCACATATATTTCCCTTCTTTTTCCAGACACTCCACATAATTTACCTAGCAGATGATTGGGTGGGATAGTAAAATGGGAGATTCTATCCTATTGACTTGTAATTTTCTTGAATTTGCAAATCCTAACAAGTGGTTATGGAAAGAAATCTTAAAATTAGTTTAAAATACATCATGGTGGGAATTGTATAGTGCTCCCCCTATTTATTTCACATATTCCTATAGGGAGATAACACCTGTCACGTCCCCACAGTGTACCTAACCGAATCTTGGGATTGTGCACCTCTTGAGGGCATGCAACACCAAGAAATGTCTCACTTGGATGCTTGGAAACACCAAGGTTACTTCATCCATACTACACCTCTTCACTTAGAGCACACCCATACTCCATTCTAGGTTACTGACGAGTCACACTCCTACTCTAGTGAAACTCTTGTATACTTAGAAAATTGTCAACAATTTCAACACTTAGTCATATTTAAGCATACATCCATGATCATGAGAAGCCAAGAGAAAAACCATGGAACAAACGAAAGACACACACAGAAATAGTGTGGGCTACAAAAATTTCTCCTAACACATGATAAATCTTTGTTCTTAAGAAACAATTACAATATGAGAACTATCGACTTGCTTTACAACTTGGCAGAGTCACACAAATCACCTCACCTCACCTCACCAAGACACTCATACACAGATTCATCACATCAAGAATATATGTCATAACCATCTCTATAACCTCCTATGGTTCACCTCATATGTTCCCTCAACCACAGACTTATTGTCTCTTCATTTTCGTAGACTTCACAGATGTTGGTTTTGAGGACACATGCCTTCAATAGACCTATGTTTCCAGACTTCCCCAAAATTCACCCAAAAGAATCTCGCCCAACGTTTTCCACCAAATCCACCTCAAGGAAGCACAAGTCCTCTCCTGTGGAGTGACTTGGATTCTTGAGGGAGCTCACCCCTCTTCATCTAAGTCTTCCTTGAAACCGTGGATGTCTTCTTTCTCTCCTTGATGCAGGAGAATCTCTCCACATCAGCCAGCCATCCAACCAGCCCACGTTAGCGCACGTATTCAATGGGAAGAGGCACAACCTAATTTCAAATTTGAAATTGAATGTAATTAATGTTGTAGGATGTTTAGCCATGGAGTTGTGCCTTTGCATAGGCATTAGACTAGATAGACTTGAATGTTTGTAAGGATGAGAACTAGATCTGATTCTAGACTATACAGCCCATTCAATGTAATTGAATAGGGTAGGTGAGTTTGCAGGGAAGAGATCAAGAGCCCCCTCATGTAAAAGATCGAGAGATATTCTTTGTATTATCAGAGTAGTAGCAAGTAGAGGAGAGATAGAAGTAGTATGTAGAGAGATTTGAGAAGGATCTGAGACTCTGTTGAAGTTTGTGCTCAGAACACCTTTGTAAAGAGGCATTTTTATTAATACAAACAGAAGCAGTTTTTCCTGCAAGTATTTCTGTGTTGAATGAATGTCTATGTGTGTTCTTTATATGCTTTAGATGTATGTTGTAGGCATGCATTTGCAAGGGTTGTTTGATTTCAGTGTTAGAGGTCTTTGAGGCTTCACACCAGGAGGGTGTGACAGAACACTATGGGTTCTGATAGCCGTGCATAGAGGGTGCATTTCTGAATTTTGCGGGTTCAGACAAAGGCGTTCTAGGAGGGCATAGTAGCTGAAATCATTAACTCAAAGGAAGACCTCAAGGTTTCTAAATACCTTGGAGGTAAGGCTGTGTATGAGAGACACAGTTGTAGATAGAAACTCTGATGTGAGTTCTGTAGAGCTCTACCAAGTGGGCATTGAGCATATGCACAGGTTGCATTGAAGAAGAACTCTGCTGCGAGTTCAAGGAGAATCAGAATCACTAAGGATTCTAAGAGTTCTGCCAAGAGGGCATTGAGAAGGTGCATAGGGTGCATAGGAGAAGACAGAACTACTGAATGTCCTGTGAGAAGACACTCTACCAGGAGGGCATTGAGTTAGTGTGCAGACAAAGCATAGGAAAGAACTCTCTTGAGTTTTGAAATAGAGGAGAGTCCAAGGAAGGATATTCACAGGGTTACTGAACACCCTGCAGACTCAATAGAGATTATTTGAGCTAAGGAGTGCCAGGAGGGCATCAAATTCTCTATCTGATGGAGAAAGGGTAAAAGGACTGAGTTCCTTAACGACTCTGAGTATTAGGAAATCTTAGGAGGGAGAGAATTTTCATGTACGTAGGTGAGACTCAAGGTAAAGATTTCGCAGAGGAGAGGAGCAAAGGTTGAGGCCTTTTGCACTTGGAGAATTCTTCCAAGTCAGGAAGAAAGCCTGTAAGCTCAAGAGGAGCACAACTATCATCAAATCAGACGAAGAGATCTAGAACGTTGAAGTTTCCACATCCAGGATGAAGTGGGAGGAGAACAGAGGAAGACAAGGTATAAACCATCATAACTTATTTAGAAAACACAACAGTCGTTGGATCTGTCACGAGTTGCACAAGGGTTAAGCCTTTGTGAACAGAGGCGAAAGTCCCGAAGAGTGTAGATTTATAGAGATTTCAGACTTTGGGATTTCAGAGGTCCTGATGATGAGAGGTCGAGACACTTCACAGTGAAAGTCCTGAAATAGCGAAAGGATCGCAGCCATCCACTGGAAGGAGGACATTGTTACACATCAAAAATACTCACTTTGATAGTGTCGCAAGTGTCGTCATTACAAGGGTCGCAAATGTCGCATTCTACTCACAAGTGTCGCAAGTGTAAAAGAAATCATATTGCCATGATGCTTATGTCGTGCCTATAATGACATGAGAAGGACACTTGAAACACCTCAAACATTTGATTTGGAAGAAGAGAAATGAGTCAACAGGCTTATGAACCTCTTGCCATTTGAAAGCACCCAAAAAACTGAGTTTTTGAAGGGGAGCGCTCCCCTATATCTCTCTCAGGAGTGTTGGCGCTCCCCTATACACTATCTAGGAGTGTTATAGTGCTGCATCATCCCTTTTGTAGGAGCACTCCTACCCTCAGGAGTGCCAGTGCTCCCCTATACACTACTAGGGAGAGTTATAATGCTCTGAGTGCCCTTTTGAGGGAGCACTACCTATTCTAGGCAGCAATTGATTTGTTGAGAAGAATGGAGGAAGGATCTTTTCATTCTTAGAAGGTAGTTGGATTCAAATCCTCAATCAAGCCATGATCTTAGGGAATATCCCTAACTAAAGGAGGAAAATCCTCAACCCACCCCAAAGATATCTCAAGTTTTTGAGCCTCTCCAAGGCTATATAAGCAAGCTTTATCATGGTGAAAGGGGAATGGAAAGGGAGAATCACACCAAACTTATGATCTTATAAGTGGTGTTGGAACATAGATGATTTGGAAGCAAGAGACCTATGATCTTATAGGGAGAAATCGGTGAAGCTATCGTCATTCAGATCGTGGATCTTTTGATCAAGGGGTAGACAAGGAGGACTTGACGAAACTGCGGCAATCCATCTACGACTATAAGTAATGTTTTGTCCTCATTAATATAATTTGCTTGGCCTGTTTCTTTCTAATTCATGTTCAATATCACATGAATTTATCTCTTTAGTAGATAGATCTATTTTAGACTAATCTTGATAGAGTAGGAAGTGTTCGTACTTTGTTTGTCTACAGGATCCATCGAGGAGCGAAAGATTGGAGCTCAACTCGAGTCGTGCAGGGACAAACGTCAATTAAAGGTATTTATATTCTCCTTCCTTCTCGCACACTAGTCCACCTAGATCTAAAAGGAATTCAGTGACCATGATAAGCACTTTCTATCTTAGATTTAAGAGTCTAGCTCTTTGAGGAGATCTACCTGTCCGCAGGGAGATTTTCCTTCAACAGAAACTGGTGACTCCACTAGGGAATCGAATCGAAACTTTTGGTTTTGATTTTTCCTCATAGAACTTGTATTACCCTTTGTTGTTTTCTGACCTTGTTCACCCCTTCATATCTGATTGCACTTTCTGATTGACTCTTTACCCCATCACATTCAGCTTGACTATCAAAATTTGACTGAAATTTTGGGTTTTTGGACATTTTTATGAGTTTTTTAAGCCTAGCACCCCTGTACCCATGTTAGCAGAGTGCCAGCACTCCCTGAAGGTGTTGGATAGAGATTTATAATGCATTGGTGTCCCTTACACCAGAGCGCCAACCCCTTTTTGCACAAAATCGCTTCAAAAATTGCATTTTTTGGAGGTCCAAACCTTGATTTTTACTTGTTGAGCTGCTTTGTGATTCAATGATTCTTCCTTTGACCTTTGACATGCTTCCTCCTAAGAAGTAAACACCTTTTTGTTTATATTTTATTCCCTTCTTCCTTATTTTTTAGTTTTTGCTATTGAGAGCTTGAAATCAATCCGTTGTTTTTTCTCTCCTATCCGACTGAGCGGGAACTCCAGTGAAGGACATCTGAAGTCTGTGACTCTTCTCACTTGGTTTTTTGAGGTCATTGTTCTTCGAACACATAATTTTTGTGTGAATTGTTTGATTTTTCTTTGTTATCTTTTGTTTTCTGTTTTCTTCTTGTTTCAATCATAGCAAGAGGGCGTGTGTCATGTGTGCGAATTTTTTTTTTTGCATTGAATTAGTCATCATTCGCATACAAACGAAAAAGATACATTTTAGTGCTTGATTTTCATATTAGAAGGCATTTTTGAAAATGTTTTAGAATTGCATTGGATTCGATTGAGAACCGATTGATTGAAGATGTTTTGTATTAGTGTTTGAAAGTGAAAATGACTCCTTCTCTTTCCCTTAAATAGGCATTCATTGAAAAGAAACGATTGCTTATCATATTCTATGCATCTTTATGGGCATTGAGTCATCATTCCATTTGTTTCACTTTCGTGCACCCTTTGAGTAAAGAACAACTATAAAATAAACGCTAATTAAAAACTATCTAGAATATTTTTGTTTTTAGGATCTTCCACCAACAGTAGACTAGGGTTAGCACATTGGATTAGGCTATGAGTACAACTCTCCAAAGTTTTCAAGACAAACATTAACATCCTGAGTTAGGGAGAGTCAAATCAAATTGTCGTATTGGTTTTCTAGGATCCCCCTCTCACACAGGGGTTACGCATAAGGTCGCATTCGGGTGAATTATGGAGATTATCCCTCCGTGGTTCAACTATTTGTAGTGGTTGGATCATATATTGGGGGTCACTGGAAGGTATATGTTAAGAACCAAATATCAATATAGCATAGAAAATCTTTAGAAAAAGTACTCAATGCCTTGAAAAAGAGAGAATTTCAGATAATAAGCCTCTTTGAGGGGGCAACCTCCTTTTACCCCACTTAAATGTTCAAGTACAAGATGATTCAAAATGAAAATGTCTCCTTGGTATATATAGGAGACT
>ML781293.1:924066-939682 GCA_009831015.1 Picea engelmannii
TCAAGTACAAGATGATTCAAAATGAAAATGTCTCCTTGGTATATATAGGAGACTAGGAGGTATAATTACAACTAATGGCCTAAAGCTGACATAAATAAAATAACATTACTAATATAATATGCCCCAATTAATGGGTAATGAGATAATATTAGGGCTTCAATTAAGGGGTAATGAGCCAATATTATGGCTTAACAGTATACCCACGATTATGTGTGGGATCCTTTTGGTTTGATTTCAGACTTGTTATCTTGCCCATACGTTTCGGATCAGACTGTCGATTGTACCCGCCTAGGGACTCACTGCGAATTGGTGCCTTTAGTTGCCATAATCTTTAGGTACTTACACAAAGTGACAGTGAAGGGAAGTCTCACTGTACCTGGAACAGACATTGGTCAAACTCACTCGAGCCCCTTGGAGGGTAAATCCACAATTACTGCATGGAAGCTTGCACCAAGGTGAAAGTCCATTAAGCAGGTTGCCATTGTAACTATTCCACCATATCCCAGTCCCTTCTCAACTTGATCACGCAACATTGGATTTCATCACCAACTAGTATGATCATTGAGAGAAGTTTTGTCTGCTTGGTTGATTCCTAGATTTTATTAGCGCATATTGTTTCTTTTTGTTAGTTGGCCCTAGATTTTCAGTGTGTTCTGTTATTCTCCACAATTGAGCCCATAGACGATAAAGGTATTCTCTAATCACATCAGATGCAATGGCTACCTTTGGAAGGCCATCAACCCTTACCTCCTAACCCTCCAGAAGACAACTACCATAGAGAGGTAGAAAATCAATCTGACGCTGGAAGTGCTATTGCTCCTTCGTTAGATAACTTAGAAGACGCTTTGGTCATGGTTGAAAATCCCACCACACCTGTGTCAATAACTACTCTCAAACCACTTTTGGTTTGTTTAGACTCCCTTGGGAATGTCATAGATGAAGAAGTCCCATGATTACCGGAGAGGATCTTTACCGAAACATATATGGGATCCACAGAACCAATCTTTGGTGATGAGTATAGGACTCCTATTCATCCTAGCACCGCAGTAGAAACCAATCCCACACCTTCTCATTCTGTATGGAGAACTTCATCAGGATGCGATCTCTATGAACATTTTGAATCTATTCGACAACCCTTTCATCCTCATGACCCTCCTAGTGAAACAGGACCATCCGGTCAAACCATGAATCACCCAGTTGATTAGCTTATTCACCCTACTGCTACACCAGCACAAGTCCATCCTAATGCTGGACTCATCACCTCTACTCATCCCCAAAGAACTTCAATCTCTACCCCTATTTCTACAAGCTTCTACTCTACAGCTACACATGTTCCACATGATCCTGCGCAGACATCTTCTCACGTGAGAACACAGATCCCTGTTGGCCAAACATAACTAGCTGGAGGGCAACCACCATCCAACATACCTTTCCCTCCTAGAGGACTACCTTTCCATGGCGTGCCTACCCCTCTTGGGGGACAGCCCCCTGTTCATGCTCCTCCTGGAGGGAAACCTTCGTTTGCTAGTCAAACCCTGGTCATAAATCCACCGCTGGCAGGGGGGCAACCCTCATTTGTTGGAAACCCTTCACAATCCTGGGGAGTATCTTCAAGAGGCACTTTTACCCAACCCCACGTTGGGGGGAACTTGTATAATAACCCACTAGGAGGAGTATCTAATATTGTCCCTTCTGGAACATCTTATGGGCAATCTTATCTGGGCGGCATCCAAAACACCACCTAGAGTTCTCTGGGACCACAGTCTTATCCTCCTCATGGGCCTCATGTGTATCTGCCTTTGGGATCTACTCCTTACCATTCTCAAGGGAAAAATGTTTATCCTCCTCACAGGAAAATAAATCACCCGGCCTCTAATGTTCAAAACCCACCGGGTTATGCCAATGTTTCTCATGCACCATCAAATCCTTCTTATCATGACCAGCAACAACCATATGTAGGAGGACCTACTAGTTACAACTATCCACCTAAACCAGTCTATGGTCCTACTGGTGTTCCTATGCCACATCAGTATCATTCACAAATTAACCGACAACTACCTTTCCTTGTGACTCTGGATCTCCCAGACTTGTCTCAGTTAACTAATGATCCTATTTCTCATTCATCGGTTTGGCCAGTTATTCCAGCTAAACTTCCTTTTGATATTCTGAAATTTGACGAAAACCCTGGCGAAGATCCAAACAACCATGTGATGACTTTCCATTTGTGGTGTTCATCAAACTCCCTCATGGATGATTCTGTACGTTTGCGTCTTTTCCAGTGAACACTTACTAGTCCAGCACCAAAGTGGTATATTGAATTACCACGTGCTTCTTTTCATGATTTCAATTCTCTTGTCATGTCTTTTCTCACACACTTTCAACTGCCTATTCACTATGAGACGGGTACCAAACTCTTGAACTCCCTTTGTCAAACTAACTCCGTGCATATCTCTGACCATATTCATGAGTGGAGGCGACGGCGAAGGATGATCAAGGAAGTCATTCCTGACATACTACTGGCGAAATGGTTTACTAAATCATTGTTACCCCCAATCGCTCGTGATGTCACTATGGGTGGTGTGGTCACAGAGTAACAAGCCTTTGCTCAGGCTCAGTACTTAGACTTGGTTTATTCCCAATCTGGTACTTTGTATGATTTTCTTCTGAATGCTGCTCGAGCTAATACCAATCCTTCTAAGCCATCATCCTCATCTCATGCATATGGTGTTATCGGTTCTGTCAAAACCCAATATTTCTCCAAATAGACTACACACTCCTCTACCTCCCCCCAAACTCAGATCTCTAAGGTGAATGCAGTTCAATCTACCCCTTCACAACAATCTGGAGGTAAGAAGAAGACAAAAAATAAATCAAAAAATAATAATGAACAACCCAAAAATCAAACACCTACTATCGAAAAGAAACCACAACGAAAACTGAAATTCCTGTGTATCATTTTTGGTGATGATCACTACACTCGATATTGTCCACTTTGCAATGAAGTGGCCAAAATTTTCAAAGGGAAGTCACAACCTGCTGTGCTTACTCAACCTTTTCCACAACAACAATCCATGGTTGCTCAAACCCCCTTTCTTGGGGGTAGTTCTGGCGATCCTAATGATGAGGCCTCGTCGAGTGCACATATTTATATGTTTAATGGGATCAATTTGACCACTCTCTCTAAGACCTACGACACACCAGGTAACCCTGACAAAGGAAAAGACACTAACGGTGTCGACACTTTACCATATCCATCATCATCCTCTGTTAGTCTTCCATTGGTTAATCCTCCGTTTGGACCACTTCATATTGAGAAACCCATGTTTGAATCTATCTTACGCCCTCCTAAGAGCACTATCCGCAAAGCTACCTTTAATCCTAGTTCACGTGCTACCCAAAACTACAACATTGTTGAAGATTTGGCTCAAGCACCGTGTGCTATGTCTGTGTTAGAAGTTCTACAACACTTCCCTAGTCAATGTAGAATGCTCTTGACCGCTCTTGGTGTTGTTGATCCTAATTCATCCAATCAGATCATGTTTAACCTAGATAATTATTCATCTTGACTCTCCCACCAACTTGCTTTCCAAGTTGATGTTGTTGTTCACAATCAACAAATCCACCAAACTATTCTGGATGAGGGAGCCTCAACTTGTGTCATGTCTTTAGCATGTTGGAAAGGTTTAAAATCACCAGCACTCAACAAATCCCCAACGATGTTATGCGCCTTTGATGGGCGAGGTTTTCATCCCCATGGGCTTTTACAGTCCCTGCCCATCCAATTGGGTGGAAAAACTATTACTGTTGATGTCGAGGTGGTCGATGCTCCCCTCGATTACAACTTGTTACATGGAAGAAGTTGGTTTTATGCTATGACTATCATTGCCTTGTTGGTCTTTCGATGTGTACAATTTCCTCACCAAGGAAAATTTTTTGCTGTTGATCAGTTGGATTTCTGCACGACCAATGCTCGCGGTCCCGCTACCAACAATATTCCTTTCTTGGGAGACCACAAGATCACGTATGAAAGCATTGGTGTTGGCTTACTAAAAGATTCTAGCCTCATGGGTACCTTACCTACACCACTACCACCGACTACACATCATATTACCACCGTCGATATGATTTTGACCATGGCTTATCAATCTTTGGAATCATCTGACCCTTGGATTGTACCTTGTCTATTGGGATTCGATGCACTAGGTGACACCGTGCCACTTAGTCTAGCCAAAACGTCATATGTTTCTACCCAATCCGCTTCTCCCTCATCATATGCCCAACATCTATTGGCATTTGACATTTCCTCGATGCGATCACGGTCGAGTTCCTTGTTGTCTGCAATCGACTACATTTCCCCAACTTTTCCTTCAGATGAATCTATTTCGGAAATGTTTCGCATTGACAAGTTACCTCGGGATAATAACTGTCACCGGTCCTCTTTTCTTCCCCCTCGTGAAGAAATTCAGGTACATATACCGTATATCTCCTCTCTTGGTGTTGATTTTTCATCATCTCCCATGCTTTCAACTTTCGACGATTTGGATCCAGTAGTGGACATGGTGATTTCTTTGGTAGGATTATTGGAACCTGATCTCCTTACTCCTATCATGACCCTCGACATGTGTTCCTTCTCAAGTGATTATCTTCCATCCAGTGAAGATCTCCTGGAGGCCATGCCCATGTTTTATCCATTGACATGGCACCCTTCCAGAGCATTATTCTATTGGAAGCCATGATCCAGACGAAACCACCAGCATAATTTCTCTTCTCTATGGAAAGCTCGTTAAAAAATGAAACAGAGGTCCTGAGCATAGTTCTTTTCCTGTGTCAAGCTCGTTAAAAAATGAAATAGTCACCTCTCTTGAACCTTCTTTTTATCCACCCTTCTCCTTTTTCTCATCTACTAGAGAAATTGGTGATGACCTCAGAACCGGTGAATGAATCGAAGCTTGGAGGGCATGTCTCCAGCCTTTGATGATCTTTCTAGAGTTAAGCCACTAGCTTTCAAGATGGGGGCATACTGAGCTTAGCCTTTGTTCTTTCTCATGCTTGTAAATACATGAGAATACATCCAGGTATACTTTTATCTCTTTTTCGGACCTGTATGGATACATGAAAAAGGAACCCCCTGGAGTCTCCTTTAAGATCTTTTCAGACTCTCTAAACATGAAAAGATTGTTGAGTGATCTTGCTTCCTTTCCCACTCATTAAAAGGTTTGAAAGGGCATCTTTTGAGTGATAATTTATCTCTTTTTCGGCCTCACGAGACTAACATTACGAAAAAGGACAACATTGGAGTCATCTTTAAGTTCTTTTCAGACTCTCTAAACATGAAGAGATTACCGAGTGACCTTGTTCTCTTCACGCTCGTTAAAGTATTTGAAGAAAATGTCTGTTGAGTGATAGTTTATCTCTTTTTCGGTCTCATCAGACTACTTTACAAAAAAGGAACTAAGAGATTTCTCTTTTAAGTGTTTTTCCAGACTCTATAATCATGAAAAACCTTCGATTTTTATGTCTTTGGACTCGCTAAAACAAACATCGATAGGCTCATACGGGATCAAACCCTTACTTCTTCCAGTTCGTTAAACAAAGGAAGAGGAACTTATCGAAGATGAGTTATATCGAGCATGTGTTACCCTCCTCGAGCTCGTTAAATTAAAAAGAGGTACTCGTCTATCTGGATGGGGCAAAAATTGAAAGAAGCAATCCAAGCAGTTTCTTTTTGAGGACATTACCAAGTAACTCTTAGAGTCGCCCTTGAACATGAAACTTTGTCTTTTGCACGCATTATAATCCACTAAACCTCTACACTAAGACAATCCTTTGAGTTTCTTTCACTCCTCTTGGTCACCTGACATAAGTCACAACATCCACTGCATCATCAATTTTTGGTCCATGTCATGTTTCTGTTGTCGTGCCTCAATGTTCAAGGGATGTATCCACCTCGAGAGTCAAGCATCACAAATATCTTGTCTCAATGCCCCATGTCATTTCATGTTCATTTGATATATCAACTACATCTCTGTGTCTGTTTCGTGTCATTGATGGGGGATACATTAAGGCCCTCCTTTGACGAGTCTATTCCTGTCGACTTCAAACACATTATCCAGGAAATAGACTTAGAAACCAATTAGTACTTTGGGACCTGCATGCCTCAATGGCAGGCCTCCTCATGTTCGACAGTGGGTTTACATCATTGGCCTCTGATCGGATGATTCCATGGATGTTCGACCCCAGCTCATCCATTCACATTTGTTGGAATGTACTAGGGTACCTTGGGAATCATTGACATTAATGGTGATTTCCCTCGCGCTTGTTAATGGTTTACATCATTGACCAGTAATCAAGTGCTTTCTACCATGTTCAACATCAGGACATCTATTCACATGGTTAGATTCGTACTACATCAGGATTGGTAAGAAGACCCTGGGTTGAGTGATCACTTTGATATGTACTTTGCCCAGGTTGAGATGGAGTTTCTCTTGAACAATGACACATATATTGTTACATAGATCCACTTTGTATTGGTTGTGGCTATGTCTTGTCCTCTCGTAGATCCACTGTGTATTCTTCGTGGCTACGATCAGTTCAGGTCATGGGAGTATAGATCTACAGTGTATTTTTAGTGGCTATACCTTTTTATCAATATAATTATGGATCCGCATTGTATTTTATGGCGGCCATATCTTGCAAGTCTTTATCACCCAAGCATAGGTATGCCTACCTTGGGTTTGAAACATGTCATAATATTTGTTGGATGTTTGTGTGCAGCTTCTGTCAGGTTCTCTGTGTCTATACCCTTGCTTGAAAGTCTACAAAGAATTTTCAGTTATCAGTTCTCTTCTTCTAACTTCATACTTTGGGGGGCAATCTGTTACACATCAAAAATACTCACTTTGATAGTGTCACAAGTGTCGTCATTACAAGAGTTGCAAATGTCGCATTCTGCTCACAAGTGTCGCAAGTGTCAAATAAATCATACTGCCATGATGCCTATGTCGTGCCTATAACGACATGAGAAGGACACTTGAAACACCTCAAACATTTGATTTGGAAGAAGAGAAATGAGTCAACAGGCTTATGAACCTCTTGTCATCTGAAAGCACCCAAAAAATATGAGCTTTTGGAGGGGAGTGCTTCCCTATACCTCTCTCAGGAGTGTTGGCGCTCCCCTATACACTATCTAGGAGCATTATAGTGCTTCATCAGCCCTTTTGCAGGAGCACTCCCACCCTCAGGAGTGCTGGCACTCCCCTATACACTACTAGGGTGCATTATAACGCTCTGAGTGCCCTTTTGAGGGAGCACTACCTATTCTGGGCAGCAGTTGATTTTTTGAGAAGAATGGGGGAAGGATCTTTTCATTCTTAGAAGACAGTTGGATTCGAATCCTCAATCAAGCCATGATCTTAAGGAATATCCCTAACTGAAGGAGGAAAATACTCAACCCACCCTAAATATATCTCAAGTTGTTGAGCCTCTCCAAGGCTATATAAGAAAGATTTCTCATGGTGAAAGGGGAATGGAAAGGGAGAATCACACCAAACTTATGATCTTATAAGTGATGTTGGAATAGAGATGATTTGGAAGCAAGAGACCTATGATCTCATATGGAGCAATCAGTGAAGCTATCATCATTCATATCGTGGATCTTTTGAGTAAGGGGTAGACAAGGAGGACTTGACGAAACTTATGCAATCCATCTACGACTGTAAGTAATGTTTTGTCCTCAATAATATAATTTTCTTGGCCTGTTTATTTCTAATTCGTGTTCAATCTCACATGAATTTATCTCTTTAGTAGATAGATCTATTTCGGACTAATCTTGATAGAGTAGGAAGTGGTCGTGCTTTCTTTGTCTATAGGATCCATCGAGGGGTGAAAGATTGGAGCTCAACTCGAGTCATGTAGGGACAAACATCGATTAAAGGTATTTATCTTCTCCCTCCTTCTCACACACTAGTCCACCTAGATCTAAAAGGAAGTCAGTGACCATGATAAGCACTTTCTGTCTTAGAGTTAAGAGTCTAGCTCTTTGAGGAGATCTACCTATTCGCAGAGAGATTTTCCTTCAACAGACATGTGTCGCGAGATCACCCACATCGGGCATTCAGACATCGGGAAACATAAGAGGAAGGAGTCTTTCGACTTCAAACCTGGTGAAGTCCCGAAATGATCTAGACCATCCATCCATGGAGGACACGTGGCAGAGATTGAGAGTCCATCGGGATTTCAGATACCAGGGATTCAAGTTGACAGAGGAGATTGTGTCATAGGGAGTCATAAGTTGTGAAATCATGAAACGACAAGGACCGTCCATCTGAGGGAGGACACGTGGCAGTAATCCAGGATTTCGGGGAAATTCCCAAAAGGAAGAGTCCATCGGAATTTCAGATATCAAGGAATTCGGGAGTTTCATTGACAAGAGATTCGGCTCTCGTATTGATAAGTCCTGAAGGGAATAAGACTGTGGTCTTATGAGAAGTGGTCATATGGGCCAAGGAATAGCCTAGGGGACTAATTTTTTATTGAAGCCTTATCAAAATTTTGGGTATCGACATTTCGAGAGATCAAGGGGACAGAGGTTCTCGACATCAGAATTTTGTGAGTCCCAAAACCTGAAATTCATGGTCGTGTACAGAAGACCGTGAACAGGGAAGAAGGACCTATGGATCAGAAATTTGAGATTCTAGTGAGGAATCAAAAGATCCGCTTCGGCTCGGGGAAGTGAATGAACAATCCTGTGAGCGAACTTCAGCCTGAGGGTCAGAAGGGGTCTGTGAGGCACCACTCCTCCAAGACACCTTCCTTGGTTATGTGCCCTTATGCCTTTATAGGCATTGTCTCCCCAAATAATCCATCTAGATGAACTGATGTAACCCATGAGTCATGCCCCTTCACAATGTTGGTTCAACCTCTCATGTCATCATGTTTGGGAAGATTTTCTAGCTGACCCATCAAATGCCCCATTATGTCGTCTTTCCGACCCACCAATCCATCTAACAAACTCAACGTTTTGGATGTGTCCACCCCTTAGGTGAGTCAAGAAAAATCTCCTAGGATTCCTTGTGAAGTGAAAACCTCAAGTTTCCAACTCGCACTATAATAATCCACAAGTTGTGCAACCATCCACACTGCCCTTCCCAAAGTTGTGTGTGACCAAACTATCTGCTATGATGGAAAGATGTATCTTCCCCAACTCTTTCCACAATGTCTAATCCATTATCTCGATGCAACAACTAGTCTCCATTTCATTGCTACTACCTCAACTATTGCTACAACCTCAACCAAAAATTCAAGAAATGTCTAAGTTTTGAAATTCTATGGAATTTTTGTTGCATCCATACTTCAACTAAATCTTTCATGTCTCCATACAATGCTAGTCTCAAGTCTTGCAATGGTTGGGTAGCTAATCCAACCATCACGTCCAATTCTTAAAATGTGCATCTCCATGCTTGATAGTCCTTTATGTCTGCACCTATATCACTCCATTCAACTCAAAATACTAAGACAAGTTTCCATCCTTGCCTCATTGTTGTCTCCATTTCCCAACCTTCATCAAGGAGATCCTACACAATGTCTAAGTGTTTCACTTTGAACCTGCTGGCATGTATGTACTATTGACCCCCTTTTCATGTTGTTGTTCTCACCTAAGTCATGAACTAGTTGAATGTCTAGTCCAACTATCACACTCCCTTGGACTTCACACCCTTCATGAACAAATTGGTCACTTCCTTTCACAATTCAGTCCATTTTAATAACCCTCAGACCAAGGAAAAGTTTCCCCTCACCTTTCTACACTATGTAGTCACCCCAAAACAAAGTCTTCCATGACAAATTGACTTCATTGTCCACTTTATGACACAATTATCCAATCTTCCCCAAGAACTGCACATCTAGACTACCTTTTCCTCACTACTTCATCACTCATATATTCTACTGTGTCTACCTCTCTATGCCTTGGTATGGTTAGGATTCACCCTGACCATGCTTCCCAAAGAAAGAGAAATGCACATGTCCAAGTAATCTATTCATGCTACAATTTTCCTATCTGCACAATCCTCCAAACAAAGGCAAGTCCCTAACTCACCTCCTTTTTTCAAGTCACCTCTTCAAAACTCAACATCTGCGATGAGTGTGGCCAACCTACCTACATTCTCAAATTTCCCAATGAACTATCCAAAGTGCTCCAAGTAGAATGAGTCACCTCAAAGAACCTTCATGCCTTAGTCACGTTCAAACCAATACTCCTGCCAACCCCAACCAATGATCCTCATTGATCTCTGAGTCATCACACAATCATCTCCAAGTCACCAAGGTGCACTTTTCCTCATCCAATTTCCTATAACAAAGGCGAGTGAACATCACACAAGTCACTTAGTCTATGTTCCTCCTATTTAGGTTGACTCCCAACAATTCTTGTTCAACTTCTTTGTTGACTCCATTCATCTCCTAGAATGAAACCACCCAACACCTGCTGCAAGCATCCAAAATCTGGAGCTATCATCATGACTGTCAATTGATTGCATGACCCAATGGATATGGTTAAGGAAGCAAACACTAGGTTTCCTCACTCATCCTCTCAACTCTGCATGCATAGAAATAATTGCAATGACTTGTCCAATGCACCTCATCAAATAGTTAGGCAGCTTCCTCAAGAAACATTCATGGCTGCATTCAAATATTCCTAAGTCCACCATAGGACTTGTCCAAGAATTTCACCCCAATCTCTATGCATATTCACCCAATCAAGGCATCCCAAATTTCTACATGACTTCTTCAAATCTGCACCACTTGAGTCACCCTCAATTTTGTCAGTTTTCACCATGGAAACATAGTGCACTTGAACCTCCTGTTCATCTGACTTCCCTTCAAAGAACTCACTGCAACACTTAGGAAATGAAAGAACTTGAAACCAAACATACCTTTCTAATGACATCCTTCACTCCTACCATGTTCTAAGTTTATTGTCTTGGACCTCCACTTTCCTAAGAAACTGACTCTCCTCATGAAATCCCCTCAATCATCATCCATAGCTCCAAAAACCTACAATACCTTCAGTGTGATACAAGGCTAAGTCCATCTGTCCACTTCAAAATTCCATATAAGTCCCAAGATTCACATGCAACTAATCAAACTCATTGCCAATGTCTTTTCCATCTTTTCACCTTAAAGGCTTCCACTTCAAGGCACCATGCATCCACCACCTGACTGTTAATTCATACTACTGCTAACTATTGTAACTCTATGAAGAGATACCTTGTTTGAAGGTTGTGATTAATCCACTCATCAAACAACCAAAATCAACTCAATTGTTGTTCTTGGTGATGTATGACGTGAAGAGATCATGATGGAAATGTTCCCAACCAACTACATGTTGTGGAGCTATGCTAGGTCATCCCATTTTCTCCAACACACCCAAGTGCTTCACCTTGCTACAATCCATAATTGATCCTCGTTGAAATCACCTCTGCGATCACCCTCTATGGTGTTGCTTCTATAATCACTTTTGTGGTTATATCTGCCACAATTCATGCAACAAATTATGCGTTCATATGCCTTTACCAAGTGCTCAGTTCTCCCAAAACTCTATGCATCTAGTATTTCCTAGGTGTGCACAATAGGTTTGGTAGTGACTTATGTCACACATCAAACCAATCAATTATGTACCAAAAATGTCTCTATGATCAAGTATGCAACAATTTCTATGATCACCCACCCTGTCCAAGTGATTAGTTTCACCACAAAATCTACTCTTGGTCTATATAAGTGCGCCTAGACCAGCCTCTTCATTGCATTGTCAATCGAACCTTTGTCGTAACTCTGATGCAAAGTCTGTGATGAACCAGTTTGTTGCACTGAATGTTTCACCCAGTCTATGAATGTTCACACTGAACTGAATTCACAATTAACAACCTTCTCAACAAGTGCTCCCCACCATGACTATTCTGACTGCAAGAGTTTTGAAGATAACTAAACTTCTTTGATACCATCTATAACCAAGCTAGTGGTGAAGATCTCACCAACCCTTCATCAAAATATGCAACGAACAAGCTAGGATACCATTTGTCACATCCCCATAGTGTGCCTAGATGAAGCTTGCGATCATGCACCTCTTGAGGGCATGCAACACCATGACGTTTCCCACTTGGTCACTTGGAAACACCAAGTTTACTTCATCTACACTATGTCTCTTCAACTAGAGCATATCCATACTTTGTTCTAGGATACTAATGAGTCACACTCCTACTCTAGTGCAACTCTTGTATACTTAGAAAATTGACAACAACATGCATCCATGAACATGACAATCTAAGAGACCAATTGTGGAGCAAATGAAATACATACACATAAATAGTGCAGGTGACACAAATCATTCCTAGCACTCGGCTAAGTCTTTGTTATTGTGAAAAATTTGCAATATGAGCATTACCGACTCAATTTACAACTTGGAAGAGTCACATGACTTGCCTCACCTCACCAAGACACTGATAAACATATTGATCACACCAAGACTCTTTGTCGCAACTGTCTCCACAACCTCATGTTATGCACCTCATATGTGCCCTCAACCACATAATTGTTATCTCTTTGTTTATGCAGACTTCACATATTTTGGTTGCCTCACAGGTGCCTCCAACAGACCTTCATTTCCAGACTTCCCTAAAATTGGCCCAAAAGAATCTCACCCAACTCTTTCCACCGAATCGACCTCAAGGAAACACATGTGCTCCTATGTTGAGCAACTTGGCTCCTTGAGGGATCTCTCCCCTCTTCATCTAAGTCTACCTCAAAACCACAAAGCTCTTCTTTCTCTCCTCCAGGTTGCATTTCTTGTTTGTGTGCCCTTGTTCCTTTATAGGCATTGGCTCTCCAAGCAATCCATCTATGTTAACCGACGCGACCCATGAGTCATGCCCCTTTGCAAAGTTGGGATGACCTCTCATATGGGTGCATTTGTGCAAATTTCCTAGCCAACCCACCAAATTCCCTATTCCATGATTTAGCCCACCCACTAACTCATCGTCTTGGGTGTGTGTGCCCCTTAAGTGAGTCAATCCTACTCTCCTAAGCACTTTGCCCATGCCTTAGCCAATCCGTTCATCGTTGGTGGAGAGCCCAAGTCTTGCCCTCAACCCTTCATCAAAATGCCTATCATTTGACTTGTGTCACAAGGCACCTTGGGTGGAGTCACCCCTTGTCACAATGTGCACCCAAAGAACCCCAACTCTTCCCATATACGAGGACTTTGTTTCTCCACATGCACCAAGCATCCTACATGCCTGATTTCCTTTGTTTTGGTCTATGGTGGAAGTGTGCATGCCCGATCTTGGCACCCACGTCCTTACAACACCCTTATTAGCTTTATTGTCCACGAACATATTTTTTTTCATAAAAAATGATAAAAATAAACATTTTCAAAGTCGTGTGTTTCTAAGAAAATCCTTTGCACTAGTTGAGAAAGGTTAGGATTGGTTGGGAGACTTTTGTAGTGGACACCTATTAGAATTATTGTGGAGTCTTCTACCACCCTGACCAACCTGATCCCCCTTTTGATAATATTTAGAATACTTTATATAAATATTATTATTCAACTTCATTATTTATAGAAATATCATAACCAACATGATCCTTCTTTTCATAATATTTAGGATACTTTATATAAATATTATTATTCAACTTCATTATTTATAAAAATATTAATTCCTTATGTAAATTTTTTTTCTATATTTCCCTTGATGTCAAAAATGACCCCACACCTATCACCCTTCACATAATAGTTATTTTATTTTATTAATTATGCTCTAATTTTTATTTTAAATGTAATTGAGTTTAAAACTTATTCTTCTCCCATTCCTTCAACCATTTTGTTTTTTCCTTCCATGGTCCTTTTATAGCTGTCAATGATCACTTTTTTAATAGGCATTTTTTCTCCACTTCTTAATTATTTTTAGTGAAATAGTATTTGAAATGTGTTCTTGTAGTGTAGTCATTTCGTTTATTATATCTTGTCTTTTAAAGAATATACTACCAAAAACTTAGTGATTCCACTATTTGAGATACCATTATCTTATTGCAATATATACATCCTTGGTTCTATGAACCGATTAATAATAATTTCACTAGTTTTGGATTTTTTTTCCTGAAATTTAAAGGATTATAATGGTGTGTTTTAAGACAAATGATTTCTCTAAAAGTAGGATTGGCTAGTGATCTAAACCCCAACTCTTTATACAAAAATATAAGATTCGATTAAAAAACTCATATTGAGAAGGGGTGTTTTAGTATAAAAAAATGATTTAATATTTTGGAAATATGATGTACACTCCCTCTATTATTTCATGAGAATATGATATTTAATCCCAACTCTTTATACAAAAATATAAGATTCGATTAAAAAACTCATATTGAGAAGGGGTGTTTTGGTATAAAAAAATGATTTAATATTTTGGAAATATGATGTACACTCCCTCTATTATTTCATGAGAATATGATATTTAATGGAAATGTATCAACCAAACTAAGAGATGTTATTAGGTTTACTAAGGTTAACCTTATTATATCAATTTTTTGAGTTTCTCCATTTTTCTTGGATATACGATGTACACTTCTTCTATTATTCCATGAGAATATGAAATTTAATGGAAATGTATCAACCAAACTAAAAGGTGTTATTAGGTCTATTATTCTTCTTGGATATACGATGTACACTTCCTCTATTATTCCATGAGAATATGACATTTAATAGGAATGTATCAACCAAACTAAGAGATGTTATTAAGTCTACTAAAACTAACCTTATTACATCATTTTTTTGAGTTACTCCATTCTTCTTTTCTAGATGTACAATAGTGTTTAAATCACCAACAATAATATATGGGTCTTTCTCATAGAGATAATACTATGTAATTAGATGTATGATAGTGTTTAAATCACAAATAATAATTTTTGGATTTTATTATAAAGATGATTATTTAATTAGTGATACCTAACAATCCAAATTACTTTAATATTTTAAAAGAATAAATATTAATGTATGTAAATTTTGTTTATTTTTCAAATAAAAAAAATACATTCTTTTATTAAGTGTAGAATAAAAAACACATTTTTTAAGTGTATTATGACACATTACATGCATATCATAATGTTTAACTTATATTGAATAAAACTTCTAGGTAAAAACACATTAAAAAGTAATCAAAATGTAAATATAGATACTAAATTGTTTTTCTAAAAGGAACTACAAATAAACTTAATCCCTAACATAACTAATAATTATTAAGAAACACATATATTTTCTATTATCTAAAGTTCAAAGAAATAAAATTTCTTAATTTAAACTAATAATGGTGTGTTCCACCACCTCATCAATATGAAATTGATTAATAGGAAAATGCTTCTTATAGTTTGGGCGGTTCTCCTCCTTCCGATATAGACTGATTCTCAAACTAAAATAAGTGGAAGGTTCAATATGATTGTTCTCTCCCTAAATAATCTTTTTTTTTAAAAGAATAATAGCCTTTCCATATCAACTTTGAAAACGTCACCTTTATTTATGGATTTGCATTTTGTTTTTTCTATATCATTATAGATCTCCAATGCTGTTTTTTTT
>ML781293.1:939720-971161 GCA_009831015.1 Picea engelmannii
TTTCCTGCTTTGTTAATTTAACTCTTTAATATTTCCATATGTGATTTTCAAAGTAACTTATTTTTTGGGTTAACTTTTGGGTTGGTTCGAGGAGAAGTATATTTGAATGGATTTCACCTAACTCATATTGATAAGTTCACAACCATTGTAATAATATAAATGCTATTTAATTACTGGAGATTTTAAGCCCTTTTCCACATATGGATTGTAAGTACTAAATAACAATATGGTAAGGCTTTGATTATATATTACAAAGAATAAATAATATTATTTCAGTTAAATATTTTTTAAATAATTTTTTTTTATTATTATTAAAGGTAAAAAGGGTGTTTAATTAAAGAATATTTTAAAAATGTTGGAAAATTTTTGAATGTTAAAGTTTGATATTAAAATTAGATGATTAAGAATTTATTAATGTATGATATCATCTAATTTATTTTTATATGTATGTTCACTTAAAGGGTTGTAAAGTAGAGTAATATTCAACAAGATTATGATTAGTAGTTGATTGGTTAATTTTCACTTCTCCAATTTTTTAGGTGACTATTTTCTTTTTATGAAAAGATATTCTACTCGCAATTAATAATATAAATATAAATATAAAATTAACATACAATATCAATAAATAAAAAACTTGTTGCACTACCTAGGAACATCAAATAAGGACCTGAAAGAAGAAGACATTGCATTACCTATTATATTATTGATCACTTTGAGGTAACCTCCAATACCACTCAAGGGGTAACCTCAAATGATTTCACATATATCAGTATAGACCCTCCATACATATGATGTTTTATTTAAAAAATAAAAGTAAAGAAATAAAAAGAACATAGTGGATGTGTGAAAATTATCGTGGTTCTTAAATATCATGCCAAAAGAGAAGAAGATGGATATAAAGGGAGATAGGGAGAAGAAGTCAAGAGTAATATTGCAGGTATGTACATAAACATTCCTCCCTCTTAGAAAAAGTTTGTCCTTCAAATATTTGGTAATATTCGGTCCCACTGAATGAAATCATGTGATTCCCATGTGGCATAATCAGAAGGAAGATCATTCCATTTGCTTAGATATTTACTGATGGTGTTGTAATGTTGTTGTCAATTTCGAGTGTCTATAACTAATTTTGGCTCCAAAATAAGTTTTCCTTTTTCTTCTATTTATGGAAAGGTTGTATGAATTGGAATGTGTTTCCTAATAAACCTTTTAGATAAGAGACTTGAAATATATTTTTAATGAATGAAGATGAGGATAAATCGATGGCATATGTGGTCTCCCCAATTTTGTTGGAAATTTTGTAGGGTCTTGTTGTGTCAAGCATCAACAACCTCCCTTTTCTTGTATATTTTCTTGTGAAGCCTCCTCCCTAAGAAAATGGGACCCCTTGTGTCTTATATGAGAGCCTCTTGACTTGAAAAGTTTTCTCAAGGTTGATCTTGGTTTACCTCTATTTGAGTAGGTAACCTCATTTTTTTTAGATTGGTTTGGGTTGAGTCTTTGTTTTTGGGTACTTAGATAAACCACTAAAATACATTTTGGTTGTTAGACGAGTTCTTTTTAACACCTCCGGTATGCACCAGACAAGTTCCCTTTAAGTTATCTGGTCTTCACCAGAAGACTTTCCACAAAATATTATGAAAAGATAAATTAGCAATCAACAAAATTAATCATAATTCCTTTGACTCAACCAAAGGAGTTCTTATAGACTCTGTTGGTTCAACTAGAAGAGTTCTTTGAAATTCCTTCGATGTATTGAGGAACCACCACACTTTGTATTAACACCTCCAAAATCAAAACAGTAAAACCAGAACACTTCCCATTAACACTTATGGTTCACACAAGAGAACTTCCCATCATCTCCTCCGATGTACTTAGAGCACTTGCCAAAATTGCTTCTAGTAGAGACGTTAAAACCCCTTTGTTCACATTAATTGCAAACATAGTTATAAAAGGAACACTTCTCCCTCCTTTGATCATTTTTTACTCTCACCAAGGAGGAAAGAGAAGTAACTAAGTGATTCCATTGACAAGCCATTGCGAGCATGAGATTTTTACATCGTCGAGTTTCCCTCGACATTCACGTGTCATAGAAAACACTGGGTGAGCTCTAAAACCATATCTAATGTCTTCAATGATGCTATTTTCTAGGGTTAGGGTTCTTTATTAAAAAAAACATGTAATATATCCACCAGTCCTTCAACCATAGCCTCAACTTGCCACACTTGAATTGTTATCCTTGTCACCATTGTTTGGGACTAAGTTAAATTTTCAAATGCATTTGTTTTAGAGAATTTAGTATGATATTCTTCGGTCTACCTGGAGGAATCCACACAATCCCCTACAGTTTCACCAGAGGACATGGAAATATTACCTCTGGTCTTCTCCAGAAGACTTAAAAAATTTGTCGTCGGTGTTCTCTGGATCACTTAATAGGGTTGTCACTGGTTTTTTTGGAGAAATTTGTGTCATCACCTCTGGTCTTCACCGAAGATATTAACGAGATTGATATTGGTCTTCATTGGGGCACTTCTTATGATTGTCGTTGGGCTATCTGGAGGACTTTGCAATATTCTCTTGTGTCTCATCGAAAGACTTAAACTAACCATCATTGGTCTCTATCAGAACACTTAAATTTATCTCTGGTCTTTATCCGTAGAACTTTACAAGATCGGCGTTGGTGGTAAACGGAGGACTTTAAGCCAACTCCTCTGGTAGTAAAATCATGATTATGGAGAAGTTAATATCAACACCTTTGACCCTTCAACAATATTACTACATTCTTCTATGGAATGTACTCTTTCACACCGACATGCTTGACAACATTGCTTCTAGTTTAACCAGAGGACTTACCATGAGTTGTTCCAGTACATACTGGAGTAGTTCCCACCAGGTGTTCCGATCTCAAATCTTCCTCCATTCACTAAAATACTTCACCAACCTGCATGGATTCTTCACATAATTCCTCGCCAAAACTTAAACTCTAATAATTTCACCAATCATTATGTCATCCTTAGATGATGATCTCCTGTCCAACATCGATACAAGTGACTCTTTGGGTACTTCATACATGGGTGTAAATAGGCATATTTGTTTTTCATGATTATCTATTATATGTTTACAAATCCTGATTCGATCATGCTTATTTTCTCACTTGCTTTTGTTTTTAGGATAATGACGACTATGTGTTGCAGGTTTATAAATGTCTTAGTGAAAGAAGGTAATGAGCAGGACACCTACCAGAGAGGTCTCTAGGAGTGGTAGATAGCATGCAGATGAACCTGACACCCCAGGTGCAATTTATGATGAAATAATAGGAATCCTATTGAAAGGAGGAGACTTGCTCAAGTGGGGAAACGTCTTTCAAATTTTCAAAAAGAAAAAAATCATCATCGATGTTGAAGACCAAGATGAGCTTAAAGTTTGCAGAAATATCAGGAAATTGGGAATACATAGAGTACTAGCTTGTGTTGCAATATTTGCCTACACAAATTACATTGCTTGGATCATCAAGCATGTGGAATTAAATAACATGTACATATGCAATGCTATGGGAGAGCCCATAGCTTCATTTCATCTAGCCAATCTGGAAAATTTTTACCATCTAGAGGAGGGAACCTGAAAATTAGATGAAGAAATTCTTGGTGGATTCAAGTGCACAAAAAAATACTTGTTCGTCATCTGGTACAAATTACATAGATAATTCAAACAAAGACTAGCCTACAGGAACACCACCATCGCACTGAGGAAGCCATATCAATACATTGTGGCTATGCTTTGTAGATTGTATAGAGAGTCGAATGCTTCCAAATTTACTCTGTCATATATGCCCCTAATTTACTATTGTGAAGAAAAATGGTTGACATTCAATTGGCCTGATATCTTGTCAACAAACTTAACAGAGTCTATCACAATTGTTAAGGAAGAAGCGGCCAAAACATTTCTAGATTTTCACTTGTCATCATATCTTTTGGATATCGTGTGTGTTGCACATCGATATCCTAAGATGAGATGGGCATGGTAGCCAACATACCCCTCTATCCATATTTATTGAAAGCTACACAAGGATCATAACTATAGAACAGAGTATCAAAACATATGTGGCCATTTCCTGGCACCATTATATGAATAAATTTTTTGTGCACCAACCCAATGCATGCAAGACAAAGTGCTAGAAATAATCAGAAGGATTGGAGACTAGTAATTAATGGAGTATGAGACATACATCAGAGTATATGGGGCCATTAAGGCTCCCTATATGTTCCCAAGAGTTTTTCCCTGGCAAATTGGTGCTCCATAATGTAGCCTATCAAACAATGATCAATGGAGTTGGGACAATAATTTACCAAGACAAGAAGGATATATGGCCTCCACTCCCATTACAGATCGGTTCATACTCATTCACAACCACCAAGAAGGATCAAGATGAAGTGGATACACTTTTATCGTACTACTTCGGAGAAGAAAAAATCAGAAGGAATGACCCAAGGAAGGAGGTCAAGAAACATTGTAATAAGTATGGAATCCCATGGGAATACATGTCATTTGATTAGGAGGAAGAAGAAGTTCACGGAAGGGCACAAACTTATGATGAATTCATTGCCAGGCGGAAAGGCAAATCCATTGGAAGGATTGTTGATGAAGAAAGAGCATGTGAGGAAGCTCAAAAGAAAGAAAAATAATGGGACTCAACAAAGGCATCTACTACAACCACATATATGCATTCCAGATAGATATAAGAAGAAGAAACAATGTAAAACAAAAAGAAGGAAGATGGTGCAGAAAAGAAGAGGAAAATTGATGAAGCCGGAGCTAAGGAAAAAGATGATGCAGAAGAAACAACAACAATAGCTAAAGAAGAGGTAGAAGAAAAGGAAATTGTTGAGAAATAAGTAGAAGTTGAGGTTGAATAGAAAGTGGGAGTGGAAAGAGCAACAACATAAGTGACAGAAAATGAATTTGTGGAACATAAAGCTGTAGAAGAAGCTACAACTAAGGAAATAGAGGAAGAGCAATGAAAGAAGGATGAGGAATCTTGTTGGATAGGAAGTTTTGGATGTAATTTTGGAGATAAAACTAAGTATGAAGAAAGCACGTAAAAGGAGACACTATACAGACAGAAGGAAGAAAGTGTGCATAAGGTAAAAAGAGCACAAAAGGATTGTCAGCATGCAGGACAGAGACAATGCACAAACAGAAGGATAAATAAAGCGAGCGAGAGAAGGAAGAATAAAGGATGATAATGCAACTTTCAAGAAACAGAAGAACAACAAAAAAACTAGAAGAAGTAGAAGAAGGAAAACAGTCAGTTAACTGAAGTTGGCCATACCATGCATTGTAATGGGCTATTTTGGGATAGATAAGAATAGGACTTTAAGCCCTAGATTTTGGGTATAAGTATGTAAGGGGTAGGGTGAAAAGGGAGAGCTAGTGAGATATAGAGAGTGATAGAGCTAGTGGGAGATAAAAAGTATGAAGACTCCATAGAGGTTGATATTATGTAAGAATCATGAATGTAATCAGTTGATATGATGAATAAAGACAATGTTTGAGAGATAATCTTGCAGCTTGTGTTCTTTACTTTTTTATGTGTGTTTATGAATGATGGTTTTATACTTCACAGAATAGATTTAGTGTATTGATTGATTATGATGTAATAATCATGAATGAATGTAATAATTAAGAGCATACATAATCTAGAATAAGGAACAATGATTCATGCATTCGCCTCCCTTTCCCTTGTTGCTACAAAAACCTAGTTCTTACAGCCCCAACACATACCTTAGGTGAGACTTCATCTGCGCAAGAAAGTGATGCTGAAAGGGTCATTGTATTGATGGTTTTTTGGTCATAGTTAAACCAAACCTTGGGTCTTACAACCCATGTGCAGACCAGAGAAACCCAACAAATGGTTTTGTTGCTGAGACTGAGAAATTCTGATTAAGGGAATGTTTTGGAGGCCGACTAAGAAGGAAATCATATACTAGCTAGAATGAAAAGAATGGGAATTTGTAAAACAAGAGAATAGGAACCCTCGGATGAGTGACAAGCAATGGATGCAAAAGTATGTGTTCACGGATCTGCATGAAATTTTCTTTGAAGAATTTCCAAAAATTCTAACTAAGTGGCTAGAAAGATTGGTTGAGAAGACATGAAGGTTTAGTGTTGCAGTGCCAAAGAATTGGACTCCCAAATTGGTAAATCAAATGAATTCGGTAATTAACCCAACTACTCAAGCATTTTTGTTTTTGGTTAGACAGTGTATTAGGGGGTTAAGTTACATAATTTGTAGTAGATTGCATTCAATCATAAAGTGTTGCAGAAAGAAATGTTTTCAAAGATCTGCACATAAGGTTCTTGAAATCATTAAATACATGGATAAAGATGTTTCTATGTGAAAAACACATGATGATTATGAAGTCCGACGACTAAAGGGGATTAGTGCACATAGGGGGAGATGGAGGATGACAAGGGAATCTTTTGAGAGAAGGAAGCAATGAATGAGGAAGGAAGAGACTAAGGATGAAAGAAGGCCACATACCAGAAGAAGAGTACGATTTTAGAGAATTGTGTGAAGGAACAAGGTATAATAGGAAAAAGACTGGGGCTGGGAGAGAAGAGCATCATAGTGAGTGTTGGCACAAGTGTAGACCCAGGGTTCAATGCTTCAACAGTGCACCAAAAAAACCCTAACTATCGACCCTTTCGACAACACTTGCGAAGCAGATGAAGTCTCACCCGAGGTAGAGGCAGGGGGGGTTGCAGGACACAGGTGTCTACAACCAAGCTCAGACACAAATCTATGATTACAACACTTAACAAAGCACTTAGCCAACAATATGCATTAGTTCATGAGTCTCATTCACATCACAGATTAAGCCCTAATTATAGATCGACGCAGTAACAATCAAGATTAATCCCTTAAAACCTCTTATCACATAGCATTACATTAGATTTGACATTCATCATACACAAAACACTAAGCATCCATAGATCTATCTATCATACATCAAGATCAGTGCACTAAGAAGATAAACACATAATCAACATGACAACATTGGAAAAAGCACATCAGAACACAGGATATACGTGGTTCACCCCAGTGTGGGGCTATGCCCACCAACTTCTTCTTCTTCTTCTTTATTAGTATACAATCTTGTATATATGTCTTCTCCTGTGCACAAAGCCACAGAGACAGACCTCGCACTGGACAGGTTTTCTGTGCACAATGCACTAGATCTACCTTCCTCAAAATTAGGTCTAGGCACACAACCAACTCCTTGATGGCACAAAGCCTTACACAGTCCATCTGCACAAATCCTCTTACAATCACTTGCACTTAGCTTTGCAATTCTCAACACACTGTATGCACCAAAGCCAACAACTGTTCTTTTCACTTACCAACCTTTACATATTCTTGCACGAAGCCAACTTAGACAGACCTCGATCTAAGTCCTATCTACTTATTTATACATTAAAAAAAGGCCTAAACATGGGTAAACTCATGGGCCAACATCCCATACTCATTACATAAACCCTAAAATCTCTTTGTTGGGTCCACAAGCCCGCAAAATGAGTGAGATCTCGTGATCTCCGCTCCACCTGGGCACTCCATCTTCGACCAGCCTGTCGAAGTTCCAAAAGTGGTCAAACACAACCAATGTTTCCACAAAACTTGGTCGAGGGCCAATAATGAGTTGAAAGAAAGTGAACCTTGAGAACGAGTCTGAATCATGGAGATATCATATGCAGGAGGAAAAGAAGAAGGGTCTCAGTCCAGTCTAGTAACAGAGGAGCCTGCAAGTCTTACTAAGACAAGATCCTATTTTAAATCCATGACCCCATGTTCATCAACACAATCAGAGATAACAGTTGAAGACTTGTCAAAATCTATCATAATTAGTCAAGGAGTACAAAGTAGGAGTAGTCATAATAGTGGGAGTAGTACACAAAGTCAAAATCAGAGTTCACCAACATCACCAAGAGTAGGGAATACACAACCAAACATGGTAGGAATAGATAATACACTTAGACTTCCTGAATTCAATGGAGTGGAATCAGAGTATCTAGAACAACACTTGTTTGTTTGCAAGATAGTTTGGGCTGTTAAAAACATACAAGATGGTTTTGTAAAAATTGCGCAGTTAGGAATAAAATTTAGAGGTTGTGCACTGGTATGGTATATGAAATTACAGAGCATTACGCCTACAAGACAAACCAGGATCCTGGAAGAGATAAAGCAAGTGCTACTAAAGGAGTTCAAAAACCCAAATTCAAAGGCATAGTACATCACCGATCTCAAAGAGATAAAACAGGTACAAACATAATCAGTGTTGGATTATGATCAATGCTTTAAGGATGTGATGGGAAGACTAACTTTCCAAATTCCATATCAACAACATCAAGAGTGGTTTATTGTTGGAATTCTACCACACATTCGGAGGCCCATGATTAAACAGAAGGTTACATCGCAACTCGAGGTACTATAGATTGCAATGAAACTAGAGGAATCATCGGCAGGAGACATGGGAGGAATGACATAGGTTCAGATGCAGTTGGCTGCATTAACAATTCAATTGGCCAAGCTTACCAAGGGAAGGGAAAAATGAGAAAAATTTTGGTGTACAAAGTGCAAGATGGAAGGCCATCACAAGGATGAATGCCCAACGTTCACACAGTACTTGGCAACAAGAGTGTTGAATCCAATACCCAAAGGAGGATACTGTGAGATCTGTAATAAATGGAGTCGTCATCCCACTGATTGTCCATTACTCCAAAAATATCAGAGTACTCCAAAGAATTTATTTTTCAATTTGTGCAAGTCAGTAGGGAATGAAGAGAAGGATTGTAGAGCATTTGACCTATTTAGGGAGTGCACATAAGATATGTATAGGATCCAGGAAGATAACACTAGAATAGATGGGAATGGCCTGGTGTGTAACACTTAGAGAGGATTCAATCAAGGGAACAAGGAAAATTTTGGTAGAGGTTGAGGTAGAGTTAATTTTGGTAGAGGATGACGAGACCGATTATTTGTTATAACTGTAATCAACCTGGACACTTGGCTCGATGTTTCCAAAACCAATGTACCACGTGCACATATTGTAAAGAACTACATCACACAATGGAGGAATATCCCTAAATAGTTGCAAAATGGTAGGCCATAGGAAACCCAAACCAAAATCGACATCAAAATTAGAATGTGCAGATGATGTGAGTCAAAATATGCAGTGAACGACCAAAAATTGTAGTTGTTACACAGGGAGGAGATTAGATAGGTGTAGATATGGAAACTCAAGGAAACCAAATGGAGCAGTGGGTAAGAAATTCAGAAAGGCACATGCCAACATTCGATCCTCAATAGGAAAAAGAGACATATCGGAGTGCAAGAAAGGAAATACTTGGACCACATGGGGGAGAATCAACATCACCATTGCCTCATATAGAAGACCCAATGACACCTAAAAAGTCAAGTGCAGAAGTAAGTACACTAACTAAATTATTGAAGAGTTGTGTAGAACTTATGCTTAGTATTTTATATAACATGATTTATCATTGTGCAAAAGGAAGGGACACCCCTGTCACACAAAGAATGGTAAATCAGGTACTGCGCAGGAAGAGAATCAATGGAGAATTCAAGTTTAATGCAAATATTAGGGATTACGATGTGGATAATTTTACTCTAGAATTATGATCAGATGTGAATGTACTACCTCAGAAAACATGGGAAATTATGGGAGAACCTGAGCTAATGTGGTCCCCTGTTCAGTTAAGTCTCATGAATCAGTATAATATATTCTTGATTGAGCAACTAACAAGAGTACATGTGAACATAGATGGAGTGCGCAACATGGTATACTTTGAAGTTATTGATATCGTAGATGATAGTAAACCATATCATGCCTTAATGGGATTGGAATGGGTGGTCGATAATCAGGAAATTATTAACTTGAACGGGAGAGAGATGATATCTGAGGTTGGGGATACAAAAGTTATCGCACCTTTGGACCCATCAGAAGGGAAGAGATACACATATTCCACCATAGGAAATGACATGGAAAACTTATATAATTTGACTGCATGGATGGAGGATTATGTCAACCCAACAGTGGAAGGAGCGCTAAGTTGGAGAATTATCAGTTTGAGCACATCATATTCAAAAGTTGGTCTAGAGATTAATTGGCAGTAGAGGATGCATGAAGTTTCAAATAGATGGTGTGCATAGATAAACCGATCATTGCACCAGATTGGCATAGAGCTATGTGACCGACCTTGGTACGATGGACTGACTGAGATTGGTATGTTTATAAAATCATTTTAGATACATCTACTTGAACAACAGAGGTTGTTGGCACTGGATGTCGTCTTAAAGGAAACTCTAATGTTATGGTGGGCCTTGTACATAAAGGGAATGAAGGGCTGGGCACAATGCAGTAGACTTATAAAGATATTCTTTGGGCCCAAGGAAGAAGAAAGTGAGCAGAAGTACACAAGAGAGGTCAACCCATCGAGTAACATCGAAAAATGTAGATCATTATGGTAGATAGGAGACTATTGGAACAATGAGACAATTGAGAAGGTGGCAAACTTATTACAGGAATATCAAGACTTATTTCCAACAACATTCTTCGAGATGAAAGGGATAACAGGCGATTTAGGCGAGATGAATATTCCACTGAAACCTAGAGCTAATCAAATACGATAGAGATCCTACCTATTGAACTTGAGGCATAATGAGAAGGTTAAGGCCGAAATAGAAAGGATGCTAGATGCAGGAATTATTGAACCAGTAGAAGAATTTGAATTGATTATCGCAATAGTGGTGTGGGACAAGAATAATGGAGGAATTACGATCTATGTGGATCTAAGGAAGTTGAATGACGCATGCTTAAATGACCCATTCCCAACATCATTTATGGATGAGGTATCAGAGAACGTAGGAGGTCAAGAAACATATTCATTTACAGATGGATTCTCTGGATAACATCAGATAAAAATTGCGCAGGAGGATAGACATAAAATCAAATTTGCAATAGAATGGGGTAGTTATGAGTGCATCGTGATGCCATTTGGATTGAAGAATACCCCTGCTATTTTTTCTAGAGTAGTAGTGGAAACGTTCAAGGAGTTCATCCATAAATTTTTGGAATTTTATTTAGATGATTGGACAATGTTCAATCTACTTCAGGATCATATAGAAGTACTTTGGGTCATGTTAGATCGATGCAAACAGTGTCATATTTCCATGAAATTGAAGAAATGTATCTTTTTGGCACCATTTGGAATTCTACTAGGACATGTAGTATGCAAACAAGGACTATTGGTTGACCCAGCCAAGTTTGGAACAAGGAGTTCCAATAATTCCATATTGGAACAAGGAGTTCCATGTACATGTATACACATTATCCATAGCAATGGGCATAGTAATATCACAACTAGGAAAAGGAGACATCGATCATCTAATTGTGTTTGCAAGTAGGAAGTTGTCTATATCTGAAAAAAATTATACCACTACAGAACGAGAAGGATTGGTCATGGTCTATGTGCTCTATAAGTTCATAAATTACTTACTTGGGTCTCACTTCAAGATGTACACAGATCATTCTACATTAAAATACTTAGTCAATAAGCATGTCTTAGGAGAAATAATATGCATATGGTTTTTACTATTTCAGGAATATGACTTTGAAGTCATAGTAAATCCAGGGAAGTTAAATGCAGGACTTGATCATCTCTCACGCATATTAACAGAAGAGGATGCAGGTAATGTAGATGATAATTTTCCATATGCATAGATTTTTGTAGTAAGGAAGGTGGATGATTATTTTGTGGACATTGTGGAGTTTTTAAATATAGGTGTGGCTCCCTTAGACACAAGAGTTGCATAGAAGAAACAATTGGTAGTGAAAGAAACAGACTATCAATTGATTGGAGGGAACTTGTATAAGTTAGTAGCAAATGGGATATTGAGGCATTATGTACTCGAACATGAAAGTTTAGATATATTGGAGGAGGGGAACGATGGGATTTCTAGAGGACATTGCACATGAAAAGAAACAACATAGAATATTTTATGCATAGGGATTTGGTGTCCTACATTGCACAAAGATGCGAAGGAGTATTGTTAGCCATGTGACATATGTCAAAGAGTGGGTAAACCATATCGGCGTAGTGAAATTCCACTCAATCCATAGGTTACGTTGCAAGCCTTCGATAAGTGGGCCATTGAATTTGTAGGTCTTTTCAACCACAAGCCAAGATATTAGGAACATGATATATCATTACTGCAATAGAGTACTTAACCAAGTGGGAGGAAGCAACACCAGTTACTGATTGCACTGTAGATATTATTGCTCAGTTTCTATTTGAGAATGTAGTCATTAGGTTTGGATTTCCATGCTTCTTACTTAGTGATCAAGGTACACACATTCTAAATATAACCATTGCCACATTAAATAAGGAATTTCATATACATCATCAGAAAAGAACAACATATCACCCTTAGGCTAATGACATAGTGCAATCTTTTAATAAGATTTTAGAGAATGCTTTGACAAAAATCTGCAATGTTGTAAGAGATGATTAGGACTTACACATCGTACAATACTATGGGCATACAGAACTACAAGTAAGAAGCTTACAGGGAAAACATTGTTTTGGTTGGTCTATGGACAAGAAGTAGTGATTCCAATGGAATTCATTCTACATAGCCTGGGCATTGCAACAATCATTGATCTCTCTGATGCGGTAGGTTGTAGAGGAGATATTGACATAGTTAGTTCAGCTTGAGGAGGATTGGTTTATTGCAGGATTTCATCAGCATGTGAAGAAAGATAGAGAGAAATCCTTTGAAGATCGACACATTAAATCCAAGAAATTTCAATTTGGCGATTTGGTATTACTTTATGACATCAAGTATCTGCAACACCCAGGGAAGTTCTACATACACTAGTTAGGTCCTTGTGTGATCCAACAGATAACCGAGATAGGTGTTGCACATTTGGGAACCTTGGATGGAAACATCTTGGAAGGAATGGTGAATGGAAGTTGTTTGAAACTCTATAGAGACAACCAATAATTTGTGCTGTAACTTGTGCTATGCAAGAACCCCTGTATTATAGTAAGTGTACCATGGTAGAAAGAAAAACAATAAAAACCAAATAAAAAGTAGAACAAGGAGAGAAAATAAATAAGAAGGTAGTGATAGGAGAAGGAAAAAGAAGGTGTGAAATCCCAAGGTACTAGAACTTGCATGGTTGAACTGATCATCTCACACAAATTGAACAATATACCAAGTTAAAGGAGAAGATACATATAGACCTAATTGCAATGAGAAACACACTATTGTTTAGATTGTCATGGAAAAAACATTTAATGCAGTCAGGAAGGCATGGAAAAGACAGTTGGACGGTTGACGTAACAGGTCATAAAAGAACCATACAAGCATTCACTCAGGAAATCTGCCAAGAAATCATGGATGATCAACAGTATGAGGGAGAAATCACCTGAAGGCTTTTGTAATTAAGATGCAATGATGGAACAACTCATCAAATCCAATGGTGGATGGGACAAGTTAGTTAAAATAGGATGGGACAGGTATGGTCACCATGAAATCACAAAAGCATAAGAACATTGTTAACCATAACTCATTCTTGGATACCACTGTGAGAAAATTAGAGCAACCCAACGAGAACAGAGCCAAGATATAGCTATAAGAGAATGCACATGGTGACAATTCAGGAAGCAGTCACTCTAGATGAATGGGGAAAGATCTACCATCAATACCATTAATCCCCTTGGGGGTGAGCCTAGTAGGAGATATGTTGGGCAAGTCTACCAACCTGAGTTTTATGGACCAAGACATTATCGATGAACAAACATTTCTGGAGTTGGCTAGGGACCAATACTCACGTGTTGAGTGCATATCGGATGTAGGGAATCACATCACTTTCAACCTAAAGTTAGATGAAGATCGGACCGACGTCAATAGTAGGGTCAGGGGTTACAAACACTTCATGATAGTAAAATAAAAGGAAACAGATCAGGATCCAACTGAAAGAGAGGTTTACTAGAAATTGGCCTTGTATACGACACCCAAACTAAACTTGAAGAGTTTTCCAAAGGCCATAGGTGTAAAGGAGGATGGTGTCATCCTCAATCAACCTCACTAGAGTCTCGCTGAAAAAGATAGGAAGAGCATGAAAGAAAGATAAAGAACAAGGCCAGATCCCATTTTTCATTTTGACTGATGATGATATGGATCACATTGGGTACTCTCTCCATGATTCCACCAAAGAACTTTGGGAGGAAGCTACAAATAAGCACGAGGAATCCAATAGAAGAAGGTATAGGATTAGTTGGGACTCCTTCAAAATCTCTTTGAAATGACGTGCATTGTGAAATACCCCAAGATAGGGGACAACCCATCCATAGAACCAAGGACAACAAAGGCAGCTCTAATCCATCCCTCAGGGGAGCATCAAACTACATAGCTTGAGGAAGTCGCATTGGAGTTTCCAGTGGGGGAATTACAGGAACAAATTATGGAATTAGGAAAAATTAGTATCATCGTCTCCAGATTACTCATCCAAAGTGTAGAGGAACTCCAAGCACATTTGGTACAGGAGATGAGGCATCGAGGTGACGTCATGCACCGAGACTTGGCTAGATTAAGGGATGAAAGCACCCAAGTACAGACATAGTATGATACAAACCTAAAGCAAAAGAAGGAGCTTGAAGGTAGAATGGAGGAAATTTTGAAGATAAAATAGGGCATAGAGGAGAGGGAAATGAAATCCAAAAAGGAGTAGGATGACATGGAAGCTATGGTATAGAAGACATGGGTCGTTGTCCAACAATTATACAAACAAGTACCAAAAGTTCCCCTAGTCGTAGAGGCCACTATGGATGAAAAATTGTTAAATATTGGGGAAGTTATGAAGAGATTCAAAGAGAAGATCCAGCATCTGCAACTAGAGAGAATGCCCAACATGCCACTTGAGGTGTGTGAATGTAGACTAAGGACGACAACAATAACAGTTACCAAGATTAAGAAATTTGAAGATGAATGCGCACAAATTTGCGAAGAAAGTTCCAAAGTGTGGGAAGAACTCATGGGAGACCCAGAGATGAAGTTCGTAGAAGGAAAACTGTGAGCAGTGCAAGAAAAGTCCAATGAGGCAACATAAAATGTTACAACATTTCCACTGGTTGAGAGAATTGTTGCAATTTTGGTGCAACGACAAGCATATGCTGAAGTGGAGAGACTTAGGGAATAGTAGAAGGTCCTCCAACAAAGACTTAGACCTAGATAGGAAGAAGCAATTAGGATTATTGGTGAATTGGCCAATGTACAGGGGAAGGTCAAACAAGTTGCAGTTGACATAGAGAGAAAAATTCAAGACTTGATTGCGTAGGCCATGGAGGAGATCATAGGAAAATAGGCCACCATGGTCACAAAGGTAAAATATGCTAAGGTTGTTGCATAATAGTTCATTATAGAGTGGAAGAACATGAAACAACCCTGAGTGGATCGGGACGAGCCATAGGTGAGTGTTGGCAACCTATTGGACAAGAAGTTTTGGATGTAATTTATGAGATAAACCTAAGTATGAAGAAAGTGTGCAAAAGGAGGCAACACGTATACAGAAGGAAGAAAGTGTGCACAAGGTAAAAAGGGTGCACAAGGATGGAGGCAATGCATAGATAGAAGGATAAAGAAAGCGAGCGAGAGAAGGAAGCACAAAGGATGAAAGTACGACTTTCCATAAATAAAAGAACAACATAAAATGTAGAAGTAGAAGAAGGAAAACAACTAGTTAATTGAAGTTGGCCATGCCATGCACTGAAATGGGCTATTTTCGGATAGATAAGAATAGGAATTTAAGCCATAGATTTTGGGTATAAATATGTAAGGGGTAGGGTGAAAGGGAGAGCTAGTGAGAGATAGAGAGTGAGAGAGATATTAGGCTAGAAAAAGTATGAAGACTCCACATAGGTTGGGATTATGTAAGAATCATGAATGTAATCAATTGATACGATGAATAAAGACAATGTTTGAGAGATAATCTTGCATCTTGTGTTCTTTGCTTGTTTATGTGTGTTTATGAATGATGTTGTTATACTTCATAGACTAGATTTAGTGTATGGATTTATTGTGATGCAATACTCATGAATGGTTTTAATAATCGAGAGCATACATAAGCTATAATAAGAAACAATGATTCATGCATCTGCCTCCCTTTCCCTAACTACTGCAAAAATCTGGTTCTTGCAGCCCCAATAGATACCTTGGGTGAGACTTCATCTACACAAGCAGGTGATGTCATAAGGGCTAGTGTCTTGAGGCTTTATTGGTCATAGTTAAACTGAACCTTGGGTATTACAACCCATGCATAGACTAGGGAAACCCAACAAATATATTAATAACAACACCACTCCCATGGACACTAATATCCTAAAGATATCAATGGGAGGTTCTAGTAGTCACACTCAATTCAGTAGGCTAGATATGGGACTTCTTACTCTGTATAAATTGAGCAAAGTACCAAAATTGAAAAATTTTAGGTATGATAAAGCCACTGGATGCATAATATAACAAGTTCGAAAGATTCTAGTCATAGGAGGCAACCCATTATCAATACTCAAAGATACCCCAATGATAGAAGATGTCAGTGATGGTCTAATTTATTTATCTTTTGATGGAACCACCTTCACCACGGTGATTGAAAAGAATTTAAATAACTTATACTACCATAATCTAGAATTGTAAGATTAGCTCAAGAAGGTGAATATATACGAGGGAAGTGTGAAATATTTAAAGGTAAGAATAGAGAAAGTTAGGACAAAACTAGAAGAATCCACAATAGACATGTATTCCCACTTTCCCCTTTCTCAAGAGAGTACAACCACCATAATAGAATGTTGGCCCTTGACCAAGTTTTGAAGATCTTTGGTCAGGTTTGACCTACTTTTGGGACTTCGACAGGTTGTTGAAGGAAGAATGCAAGTCAAAGCGGAGATCGTGGGATCTCGGCCCCTTTTTAGGGATTTTTAGGTTTTGGGCTTATGTAACGGGTATGGGGATGTCGGTCCATGGGTTTACCCATGTTTAGGCTTGATTTTGTAATGTATAAATAGATGTCTAGGAAATGTAGGAAGGGGCCTGATACCTTGATAAGTGATAGGGAAAGGGAGATATCTATGTGATGCTAGGTGCTAAGTGCAAGTGGTAATTGTAATTGCTTTGTGCATACTATGTAAGACTTGTAGAGCTAAGTGCAAGTGATCATAAGAAACTATGGAAGGCTTTGTCTTGTAACTCAGGGAAGGAGGATCTAGCAAAGTGCACAGATCTTCTGTCCTCCGTGGAGTGAGATCGCAAGGCTCTATGCATGTAGAATATTGACAAAAGACAATAAAAAGAAGAAGAGTTGGTGGATGTAGCCCTAGGGAGGGGTTGAACCACATATTTCATGTGTTGTGGTTGCTTTATGCGTTTTGGGTGTTCTCTTGTTTATGTGATTAAATGCTTAGTGTGTTGGTGTATGTTAGATGAATATGATATGATAGATTAGTGTTGAATAATGTGAATGAATGTTATATCTAACCTATGTTGATGTTCTTAGTGCTTGATTAAATTAGATATATGTGAATACTGCGTTGTTATGTTATTAGAGTTTATCTGCGATGTAAGCTAAAGGTGAATATTGATGAATTGTAACTACTAAGTGCTTTGTTAAAGTGTTAGAATCATAGATCTGTGTCCCAACTAAGGTTGCAAACATCATATTCCTACAACCACCCCTACCTCTACCTCGGGTGAGACTTCATCTTCTTCACAGGTGTTGCCGAAAGGGTCGGTAGTTAGGGTTTTGTTGGTGTGTTGTTGTAGCGTTGAACCTCGGGTCTACCCTGTGCCAACAAATGGTTCTGTTGTCGAGACTGAAAATGTTATTGTTGGGAAGTAAAGAAAAGATAAAGCTCTATGCATAGATATGTTTCTCGAGTGCACAGTATTCTACTTGACCTATGAAGCTCTGTGCTAAGAAGAAGAGTCAGATTTGAAGAAAAGAGGTAAGACCTGAAAGCTTTGTGCTCTGATAAAGGTAAGAACAGTGAAAAGTTTTGATTGAAAAAGTAAGATAAGTGGAAATTTGTTTTTAAAAATTATGGATCTAGGTATGTTTGATAAATTTTATCCTCGCTTGAAAAGTAGGGCACAACTAGATGAAAGAAGGTTTGATATGAGTAGATCTGAAAACAATAGTGAAATATATGTTATTCCTATGCATAGAAAGAATGTTTGGACTAATAAATGGATGCAGGATCCTAGAGAGAATTTTTTGTAGCTTAGCTACTATCCTAGTGCATAGAACAGGAAAGGATGGGGATCCTTTCAAATAAAAAGAAGACTAACCCTCTCTTACAGTTGCAGAAGACCAGGACATCTTGCTAAGGAATGCCCTAGTAGAAGACCTAGTCATCTTTGTTGTAAAGCTATGGACCATGACATTCTAGATTTCCCTAGAATGATTGCTAAGGTTGAAAAAATGAATATGAGACAAGAAAAATCTAAGGAAGACCAAGAAATTGTGACCATAGAAGAACCCCAGAAAGAATAAGAGAATTTATTACTACAAATGAAAGAAACCCTAAATGATCACAAAAATATCAACTTATCAGAGATATTCAAAGAAAAAGAATGCATAGAAGCAAGAATAAGAGACTTCAACATTGCCTATGTTATGGATGAAGAAACAAAAGTGAATATCATGACAGAAAGAACTTGGGAAACTCTAGTAAACCCTACTATGAATCCTTCATTGGGAGGAATAGGATTATTTAGAGGAAAGTTGATAACCCTATGTGGAAGACTCACCCAGATATCTATGAGCGCTCTTGGAACTTCGACAGAGAAAGATTTTGAGATTGTTAAATTTTTTGAGAAAATCACCCCATTTGCTATATTACTAGGAAAACCTTGGATTGAAAAGGATCGGGACTTAAGAAAACAAGAGGAAGTCTTAGAGAAGAAGAAGCAAGAATTAAAAGATTTCATGACTAGGAGGATAACACACTTGATTGAAGAACAGGAGAACAAATCAAAGCTACTTAGAACAAGAAAATTGAATGTTGAAGTTAAAAGAACAAAATAAGACTCACAAAAGACTGAAGTACCTACCCTAGAGAGAGAAGATGTATTACTCTCCAACCCTATGAAAGAATCTCAACAACGTGAAGTTACTATGCCAAAAGGATATAAGAATCAGAATGGAAAGAGGAATATTGAGACGAAAAATCACCGAGAAGAAGGATAGAAAACTCAGTAAAAAGAGAACAAAGATAGAAATGTTACAAAAGGTCCCAAAGGAGACTTCGCACAGGGAAGGTTTGCAAGACTGGAACTTCGTCGGGATATAAAAACAGCGCAACATGGCACTTTGGCATGGCAAAGAGATATAGTCCTTGAAAGCATTATAACCGTTATCCCGATGAACTGAATGGTTAGAACAATAGTAATGGCCTGAATACTTTCCATTAGACCATTGGGACCGTGCCGCAACAGATAGAACCACATTTATGAAGACCTATCATCCGTTGGAGAGATCTATTACATCGTGTCTACTTAGTCCGCCGACTATTGCACTAAGAACACTTTTGCGAATTGTATCCAAGCCAACTCATTTCTACCACACTGTGTTTATTGAGATCGACACCTGCTCCATTGCATTGCAGACTCATTCATCCACTCGAGTTATCCGATCTAAGCATGCATGTCAGACGTGCTCAACGTCGCAGAGAAAGTTGTTGAAGATGTTCTCATCAATCTCATGGTCGAGAAAGTAATGTATGCACATATTCAAGCATCATTGATGAGAGGAGTGCAAGCCTCTCCGTCGACTGCATCGTTTTGTTATTAGGTTTTATTTGTGTTGTAAGGTAAATTTGAATATTGATGAACTGTAACTGCTAAGTGCTCTCTTAAAGTGTTAGAATCACAGATTTTTGTCCCATATAAGGTTGTAAACATTAGAGTCCTGCAACCACCCCTGCCTCTACCTTGGGTGAGACTTCATCTGCTTTGCAGGTGTTGCCGAAAGGGCCATTAGTTAGGGTTTTGTTGGTGCGTTGTTGTAGCATTGAATCTTGGTTCTGCCCCTGTGCCAAGATAGAACAATAGGGTGGTTCCATACCAAGAACACCCAACTAACTACTATCTGGGATGATACTACTACATATGGGTGGATTATTCCATGAAATTTTTCCACGTTTCCATTATTTTCATGTATTTTTTTTAAATAGGGCAGGATTTTCGTCGCTATTGCTACAAACAGGTTTTTTAAATTGGGCAGGATTTTCATCGCTATTTCCACGAAAGTTCATCGTTATTTCCATAGAAATTTTGCCTATCTCAAAAAGCATCTACTAACGGCTAGTTGATCTATATATACCTGACTTTAAGAGACTTTGTGACACAATTGCTATAGTTGCGACACTGTTCATGGCTTTTGTTTGAGCTGTTTATTTTTTCCGTCACCCTCTGATTGAACAAATCCAATTCTTGATCTACATAGCTCAGATTTTGAACTTGCAAGGTTAGTATGTTTTTTTATTTATGTACTCATTTAACTTGTAAATTTTTGTTCAAATGAAATTTGATGTAGCTTATTTTTTCCTTGATAATATATTGTATGTATAGTACCATATTTCATGTAATTGGTTTTTGGATCTAGGAAATTCATGTGAAATGTCAAGAAAAATATTTTCCGAAGAAGTATTTTAAGAAGAGGGAAAATCACTCCATCAATAAGTCAATTCAAACATTGAAAACAGATGTCATTGTCAATCTAGATTAATTTGAGCCTACAATTCCTTATGTAAATTTACTCCTTATTACAAAACCACCAACTCATAACAACTTTACCGGTTGGACTAATGTTTGAAATATAAAGTGGAAAAAAATCCTCTTGGGTCTAGTTCTATCCCTTAGAGACCTTGTTAGCTCTCTAACTTTTGTGTTTTTATGATGTTGTGCCTATATATATCAATGTCATATTTTTATTCTAGTATTAGGTTAGATTAGTCATATAACATTGTATTCCTATGTGATGTTGTTTCTCTCAATTTTTTATAATCACACGCAATTCTAGATGTAGTGATTAACTCTAGTTTGTAGTTGATGTAGCTTGTATATACACTATTAATGAGTAGCTAAAATATAAAAATTTCATGACGAAATCTACGATAACATGATGAAATCTACTAGTCAGACAATGAAAAATGAGAACATGCCAAAGTGTCTTAGAAAATAAAACCGTGACCACTCTAAGTAGCATAAAATTGTGACCATTGTATGTAGCTACAAATCAACACGTCATAATTTAAACCAACCCAACCCAATTGTGGATGACAAGTGGTTGGCATTCTTTTTTTAGTGGTGAATTTCCAAGATTGGCATTTTATCTACAAAACAACTTAGAGGCTAGTGTATGGTGTCGAGTGATTCAAGTTTGAGAAATTTTGACCACTTTCGTTAAATGGTGTGTAATTATTTTCCATGGTGATTCAGTACACACTACTCTAAAGTACAAATTGAAGCATATCGATCTTAATAGTTAATCGATAATAATAATAATAGAAAAAGCATGTCAAAATGTCTTAGAAGAAATAATTGTGAGGATTGTAGGTCATTGTAAATAAACATATCATAATCCAAAGGAGTAGCTAAAATGTAAACATTTTACAACTTACTATTCGGTATGGTGTAGGTAAGACTATTACTTGTCAGTACAAGGATTTGTCACTATGAACAAAAATGACAGGAATATTTCTCGGTTAAGAGTGGCATTAGAGGCGAGGGGCGATGGAAAATGTTATTTCCCTTGCTATGATTGCAGGGGCTTGCAAAGAAAAATACTTTTAATAACAACAGCTGAAATACATTGTAGTGAGAAGGGGCACACCAAAGGGGGTTATGAATATCGTCCCTTGGTAAGAGGATTCAATATTTAATGTATTCTCTATAATAGTCATCATGTCATGAATTTTAGTAATATTTCTTATCAAGATTTTTATATTTTCTATACACACTAACTTTTCTACATTATTTTTAAATATATAGACAATGCCCCCAAAATGTCGACCTCCAGAGAGTTATTTTCCAAGTACTAGCAGAAATACTCCTTTACAGGGTGATGAAATTCAAGATCATAATATTGAAGCTGTTGATCAAGTTATTAATGATGATATGTGTTGGATCCGCCTTTGTTTTTTTGGCCTGTTTAAAATTTCATATCTTAATGCTTGAAATCGAAAGCCGGTTTTCATATTTTCCTTTATTTTTTCCAAAATCTCAGAAGTCTCAATACACAAACAACGACGGTTATCATACTCTTAAGGTAAGATTTATTTTTTAATCGTTTAAATGAGTCTCTACTTTTGAACCTCGGGATGTCGCATGTCGGAAGTTATAGATCACATAGTTTACAAGTCCGGAGGGGTGAAACGACGAACTAATTTTAAAGAAAAGTTTACCTAGATCATTACTGAGAGTAAAAATACTCTAAACCACAGTTAAACATCATCGAGATTTCGTGTCTCTGCGTTTTCTAGCTCCAAAAGTCTTACCGTCGTAACCCTGATAACCGAAACCGCGAGATTATTGTTTTAATAACCCAGGTTAATGTTAAAGGTAAAAGGTTTAGCCACAGTCAAGCTCCTTCGGGAATTCGCAACTCGACGTATTTTCCCTCAAAAGTTATACCTTCAAAGCGCCGAGTCGCGAAGTCGCAATAAAAATAGAAACGTAATTAATTAAACACTTAATCCAATTTTATCCTCCAATTTAATTAAATCATTTCATCATGATCTCGCTATTTCTCAACTCGGCATACGAGCCCCCCTGGAAGCTATACCTTCGAAGCTCCGAGTCATGAAATCGCGATATAAATAATAATGTAATTAATTAAATGCCTAATCATGGTTACGTTTTTTATTAACCAAAGATAATTATCGCAATCTCGGGTCTTAGAGGTTCAAAGGGTTAAAGCGAAAGCTCCCGACAAGGCGAATGCCGAGAGATTAATTAACAAAAAAACAAAAAAGCTTGATTAATTAAGCTAAGCTAGCAGTTTCATTGTTTTAATACGAAAATTAATATGCATAGTCTCCGAGGCGATTTTAAACTTTCTTTGCGCCAACTTGCATTACGAACTGTAAAAATTTATGACATTAATTAGAAATGAGGCGAATTGACAAGTAAGTGTTTGGTTTTTATTGCTAAATTTATATTTAAGAACGATTTGACTGTTCTGTCCCTAAGGACGACCTAGTTTTAAATAGTCGAAGACATGGATTTTTTATTTGTTGTTTCAAATTTTATTTTTATTCTACGCAGAGCCAACTTTTCGTGAGCGAACTAATTTTTGTATGTATACATATTTTTATCGCAGGAGAGCTAAAGTAGAATCCCCCCCCATGGCCCCACGAAAAGTGTCTAAATCCAATGTTGAGGTTTCAGGACAAGGTTCAAACAACGTTTCAGATACTTCACCTTGAAGTGTCGACTCTGTCAGGACTTGGTCATATATTTCTGAGGTTCTACAGTCTGAATTGGTAGATGTTTCGGATGATTCTAGTGAAAATGAAAAAGACAACCTAATCACCATGTATAAAATCATCGTCCAGGCTCAAATGCATAAAGTAGCGGCTAGGCCACGTCTGCTCCCTTATTATGATATGGTCCAGTGGGCATTAGACCATGTAGATATACCAACCAGAACCATCATCAATGAGTAGAGGGTCACCATTGGGACTTTTAGACCTGAACAATTGTAGGCTATGTACAAGTTTCCAGCTGTGTCGGACTTTGTTTACAATGTTGAATTCCTAGAGAATTTTAGACAGAAGGAATGTGTGCAATACGAAAAGACTATGTCTGGTTTAATCAAAGATTGGGTTTCACAACCTGGGAAGTTCAGGGCGGATAGTAATGGTATATATTCAATAGCTTCTTTGGAACCACAGTTCAAATATATCGCTATGATGACCTGCAGATTCTATGGGAGAGAGGACACCACACATTTTTTCCTTCAGTGGGTGCCTCTAATTCACACAGTTGTCGAAGGCTGTTCCTTCAATTGGGCTAAACTACTGTCTGATAGTTTGACCAGTCGAGTAACAAAGTATCAGGCACAAAGGAAGAGCGAAAATATTGCTTCATTCTTTATGTCCACGTATATCATGGACGTCATGTGTTTTCTGACACCTTTTCCCTTGATGAGTTGGAGCTGGACTCCATCGGAGGCTGAGCCCATCCATGTCTACCATTCAAAGCTGTGGGAAGACAAAGCCCCAAATTTTGTGTATGAAATCTTTAACTGGGTGATGATACCGCTGCATGTCACTATCTTCAGCCACCTGCCACCCATGATCTCAGACAGTATCGTGGTAAATCTGAGCAGTATAGCCGACTGGTACGTGGAAGAAGAATTTTTATATCTCAAGGTTTTTGGTGATTCTGTTCCTCCGAATGCATTGCCTTTATTCATACCCGATAGGCTGGCTTTCCATGAGATTGCCAAACAAACCGTAATCGATTGCATAAGCAAGGAGCTTAAGGGATATTCTAAGAAGGTATGGCCACCTTTTCCTATTCATCTGCATTCCTATTCTTTGTTAGATTTCAGGCATGCTAAAGCTGAGGCAACATCCCTGGAAGACCTGAAATTGGTTCATGTTGAATTCAAGAAGCACTATCTACATAGGGTCATAAGTAACCACTTAGCCAATTGTGGGCTTAAAAGGTTTAAGCATGAAAATTCACCCTCGGATGACATTTTCTGAGGCACGCGATCTTATGTTTAGGTTTTGGCTCGGATACAAGCCCTGGCTCCTCAAGAAAGGGATGATGTTTTAAAATTCCAAGAACATTGGCAGAGTTGTATTCCCCCAGTATTGTGGAGTGAAAATCCAATAATAGTAGAGGTGCAGCAAAAAGAAGCCGAAGGCTCAAAAGATTCAGCACCCAGAAAAGAAGAACACCAAGACGAGGAGGAGCAAACTAAGAGTCTGAAACCGGAAATAAAAACTCCTGATCCGCCGGAAAAGCAGACTCCAGTTACCACTCCAGGATAGTCATCTAAGAAAATCGGATATCCCATCACCTCCATTGCTCCCTTACAGTCAAATCAAGGGAACATAGATGCAGGGTGGATTTTCAACGAAGAATTAAGACCTATAAGGATGGAAGAGCTCCCTCCAAATGAGTTCTTTTTTGATAAAAAGAGAAAAGCTCTGGTAAAAAGAGAATTATATCAAGAAGAGGGATCAACGGCCAAGAAGTTCAAGGTGTTGACCAATGGGAAAGATAAGAAGAAAGAAGATTTTGCGACAAAAATAGCTGAGACATTAGGGGCGTATGCTACGACAAACCAATTTTCAGTCGGGGTTTTGAAAAATCAGCTGAAACGAAAAAATTGCCTCATCAAAACCCTAGAAGCTAAGCTAGACACAACAGAGGAAGCTTCTAAGGACCAGGCGAACATAGGAATAGAATAAGTAAGGATGGCCGACAAAAAGGAAATTGAGCTGCTCAAAGCTAAGCTCGAACAAGCAGAGCTGGTAGCTCAGACTAGTCATATACAGGTAGGCCAGCAAAGAGACTTGATAGGGAAGCTACATGTTAGATTAGAGTTAGTTGGAAGCCAAGTTATAAACATCGAGATATTCCATTCCCAGGCTATGGAGATTCGGAGTAGAGTTTCTGCAGCCCAATGAAGTTTACTTGCCAAGGTAGAGACGATTCGAGACAATTGTCTACTTATTGATCAAGTATTAGAAAACTTATCTATCAGAGAGAGAGAAGCTGGAGTAGCTTGGGTTGCATTTCAAGAGGCTGTAATAGCTACAACAAACAGGGAATTGGGAAAAAGTTCTAAGTTTTCCATTTCGGAACAGACCCGAGGTAATATTTTGTTGAAAGAATGGGAACGCAGCATATCAGAAGGCAAATTGCAAGCCAAGAAGGTAAGGAAATCCTATGAAGAGGCTTTCTATTCCATAGATGGAAATATGTTAGGCATTGATAGCAAGAGTAATGCTGAGACACTGAGCCAAATGGATATGGAAAAACTCTCGCTTGATATAAATGAAAAAGAAGAAAGAGATTCGGCTGAAATCTCACAAGTAACTATGGAAGACATAGTTCAAATAGATAAATGTATGATTAAACCAAGTGTGCAATTGTGCGCTATTGACACCCTAGACCGACAGATGGAAGAAAGGTTGCCACAATTAGTCAGATATTGTTACATTTTTTAGGCCAATTGTCAAGCGGAACCTTCAAGGTTGATATCTCAGCTGGTGGAAAAATGCGTCACTTGTACCGAGCATGCGAGAGGGTAGGCTTATGGTACCAAATAAAGACATAGGATAAAGAAATGAAATGATTTATCTCCTTCTCATTGTAACTGAAAATCCTAGAACAATTAGGATTCTATCATATGTAAATTTGTATAAATATACAATAGAAGGAAGGAAAAAAGGGCTGGACCTTTTTGGGTCGATTGTAATAGAGATTTTTCTCCCTCGAGAATTAATATAAAGCAAATCCGAAGTTTCTCGATTCCATCACGACTGTGTTATGAGTTTGTTTCCTTGTATTTCATATTTCATTTCATTTCATATATGTATCTGATGAATGCTTCACTATAATTTAGTACAACCTCTACTATGGTGAATAAATTTTAGTTTTCTATATTGTTTACCATTTTTCCTCTGTACCGGCTATCAGCAGGTATAAGACCAGTGAACATTTTAGATTTCTATATATATTTTATGCTTCATCGGGTTATTTCTTTATCTTTTTCTTCTTCTGTTTATAAGTGAGATTCTCCCTTGATAGGAGCCTTACATGATAGACATCTTAATGTTTTCTTACACCTCACACACATTTATTAAAATATAACTCAGTTACGGGAAAGGGACTTTGGTTTGCACCCTGTTTTCACTATCGGAGTTGTAAACTCTCCTTTATACGACCAAAATCAAGACAACATCTAAAATTTCTTTGAGATTTTCTTATCATTTTGTTCCTCCATGACTGTCCCTATGACAAGACAACCTAATATCCAACCTGGACTATCAAATCAAACACATATTGCTTTCAATATTTTTTATACTATTCTTAAAACAACCACTACCCAGGTAGAACTGGAACGTTCATGGGCAATGATTGAAAGGGACATAAACATCCAAGAACAGTGGGAAGTTAGACAACAACCTAGAAATCAACCCTAGCTTCCCTTGTCGAAGGTTGGCATTTCTTCCTTCTCTACCCCTTACTCACTTTCAGATGCCTAGACACTGTACTTCTAAGCCTCAAGTACAAACTCTGGAACAACAATATGGATGGAGATAACTTTCGTGATTCAAATTAGGAAGATGAGATACATAGATTGATCCAAGACAAATTTGCTTCAATGGATTAGGACAACCAAGATGATAGTCATGATGTTGATCATCTACTCGAGAAGTCACATCAACCTCTTTATGAAGGCTCAACAACAAATCTTTTATCTGCTATATTGTTGTTGGTGAACTTGAAGGTTTTGAATGGTTTATCAAACACATGCCTCACACAAATACTAAGGTATTTAATTTGTTAATTACTTATGCCTGCATGTTCACAAATACTTAAAAGGTTCATTTTTCTCCTATATTGCTATTGTTTTCTAATTTGTAAATTAGTATGGATGCAGTATTGATGATTAATATTGTTTACATTGACTTATTGTTTTGAATTTTGTATATTGTTAAGTGAATTTTTATTACCGACGTCAAATATTTTTCCATGCACATATCGAGAAATATCCATGATTATGAAAGAAATTGGAATGGATTATCATGCTATTGATGCATGTCCTAATGATCATATCATATATTATGGACAATATGCATTATAAAATGAATGCCCACAATGTCAAATAAGTAGATATCGAACCGATAAAGCATCAAAGAAGGTGGCTCAAAAAGTTCTTCGTTATATTCCCATAATTCCTCATTTCCAGTGGTTTTTCAGGTGCCAAAGTATAGCACAATTTATGGATTTCCATGCAAAGAACAAAATTCGAGACGATGTTCTTTGAATTCCTACAGATGGTTCTACATTGAAGTACATCAAAGAAAAGTGGTCAATTTTTAAAGAAGAACCTCGTAATGTTAGACTTTCTTTGGCAGATGACGATGTTAATCCATTTGGAGAGATTCATTCTACGTACTCAATGTGGCCTATTTTTGTTATAAACAATAACCTTCCTCCTTGGATGTCAATCAAGAGAGAGCACGTAATGTTGGAAATGATTGTTCCACTTATTTAATTATCTTTTATTTGCTTTAAAGTATGACAAAATATTTCATTTCTTTGTTTCGTGAATGGTAATTATTTCTTTTATATATAAAGACATCTAGATAAGTATAATTAATCATGCAGTATGTTGAACCAATTAGGTAACACTAGCAAATTTGGGTCATTTTGTGATGGCTATTTAGACGCTCTTGTGACATTATGTCATGGATATTGCGACGAATCTTAAGTCTCTCAAACTTCATATCATGGAATGTGGAAATTTCGACGAACTTGAATTAACGTCCCAAGAGCGATGACCGTAGGGAACTTCTCACAATTGCGACCAAAAAAGAAATATGGTCGCCAATATGACAATATAGGTAAACTAAGTGAAACTAACTGTTTGTCACAATTGGGACGACAATTTTCATGGTCTATATAGCAAATTCATCGAAGGATTTTTTATTGTTGTTGAAATTGTGACAACAACTTTTCTTGGTTTATATAACAAATTTGTTGCAGGATTTTTTATTAACGTCGCAATTGCAACGATAACGTTTCTTGGTTTATATATCAAATTTGTCATAGGATTTTTTATTACCATCGAAATTGTGACGACAACTTTTCTTGGTTTATATAATAAATTTGTCGCAGGATTTTTTATGACTGTCGCAATTGCGACGACAAATTTTCTTGGTTTATATAGAAAATTCGTCGTAGGATTATTATTGTCATCGAAATTACGACAAAATTTTTTCTTTGTTTATATAGAAAATTCATCACAGGATTTTTGTTGTGTGTCGAAATTGGGATGGAAAATATTTATTTAAAAAAAAAAAAAAAAATATTTTTGGATGAAATAAATAAAATTTTATTTTAGAGCAATCTTGTGGGAATTAATGCTAACTTGAAAGTTAGCATTAATCCATGTTAATTCATTATGGGATCAAATATGCACTTAAAAGTTCTTTTAAGCTAATATATGGTAAGAGTGTACCACGAGAAGAGGCCAAATAAGGTCTCCAAATTAAAACTTTAGCCTAAAAACCAAAAGCGACTTGGAAATGTGCATGAAACTATTAAAAAATTTCTTAATTTGTTTGGTTTCCGTGCCATAATAATACAACCATGAAAAATCGATTACTATAAGTCCCTGCTGCCCAAAGGGCAGGGACTAATAAAATAAAACAAGCCTTCGAGAATACAAATGAAAACTAAGGGGATATTATAGTTATACGTAAGAAGGAATGTATGAGTTCATAAAAATAATGATGTTTCAAGGAACATAGTTCTAACACAATAGATTGCGTACATGATTTACTACAAAAGGTTTTCATAATTGTAGTAGGAAATTGAACACTATTTTTAGTATGTTCCTAAACATTAATACAAAGCAATTTCATCATTTATTATGTTCCTAAACATTAATAGAAAGCAATTTCATCCTTTATTGATTTTCTCATTTTTTGGTATTAAAAATCTATGGGAAAATTATATTGACACTAGGAAGGGACTAATAAAATAAAACAAGCCTTCGAGAATACAAATGAAAACTGAGGGGATATTATAGTTATACGTAAGAATGAATGTATGAGTTCATAAAAATAATGATGTTTCAAGGAACATAGTTCTAACACAATAGATTGCGTACATGATTTACTACAAAAGGTTTTCATAATTGTAGTAGGGAATTGAACACTATTTTTAGTATGTTCCTAAACATTAATAGAAAGCAATTTCATCATTTATTATGTTTCTAAACATTAATAGAAAGCAATTTCATCCTTTATTGATTTTCTCATTTTTTGGTATTAAAAATCTATGGGAAAATTATATTGACACTAGGAACAACATTTGGTAAGCTAATTGTATGCTCTCAATATTGAAGGTATATATTCTCTTTATGTATATCTATGTGCATAAGTGTATTAAGTACTAACATAATGTTTTACAAGACAAGTCATGAATGCTACATTAACATACATTTTCTATAAGATCCTAATATATTCATGCTCAAGTACCAAAGGGAAATAAATGTACAATTCATGAATGCTATATTAACATGCATTTTCTATAAGATCCTAAAATATTCATCCTCCAGTACCAAAGGGAAATAAATGTAATGAATTTTCACTAAACTACTTCTCTCAACAAAGAACTATGATAATCCTCCAAAGAAACCATATTTCCATATGCATTCAATATGTTGATTAAGTTGATTCCATAAAATTGGTAGCAAGTAGCATTAACATGGAGCTTTCCTATTTCTCATTACATTGACTACACTTTAGGGAATTAACTTGGTGGTATCTTGGACTTAACCATGATGTTTTTGGTTTCTTGTTTATCATTTCTTTGTTCAAGAGTTTATCATGTAATTACAATAATGATCTAAGGAAACCACCATTCTAGAATAAAAATCAAAATTGACAAGTTATGTTAGCTATAAGTAACCATGAATGTATGTGTGCAAAAGAATAATGATATCGTTGAGTGGAACATAGTTTTGGAACAACATATTTTGTACAATATTTTCTACACAAGGCTTTCATAATTTTAGGTGGCAATTGCATATTATCATTACCATATTAATAACTATCAATAGAAAACATTGACATTATTTATATATGTATCCCTCTTTCGATACTAAAAGTTTATCTATAACGAATGTCTCTTGAAATTATCTCTAACATTTCATAATCTAATTGTACACCTACTATAATGAAGCTGTACATTTTGTTTATGTGTAGTTGTATTCTAACATGTTTATTTATGAGAATATCCAACCATGTTACAATAACATGGGTTTTCTACAAGAGCTTTACATCTTCACTTTCAAGTAAGTACAAGGCAATAACTATATGGTGATCTACTAAAATACTTATATCACACACATAAACATAAGTATGCTATTTTTTTCAAAGTAGACATACATTTTTTTTTTCTTTTGTTTTAACTTTTATAGACATAAACCAATATGATTCTAGCCATATAAGATTTCATACCAAACAAAACCTATAAGTAGAAGGAAATAACTATAAAATCCATTCACTAAACTACTTCTCTCACAAAAATAAAAAGAACCACTTTCTTTTG
>ML781293.1:971211-995511 GCA_009831015.1 Picea engelmannii
GGGCACATAGGATTTGATACCAATGAAAATATATAAACAAAATGATTAACTATAAATATGAATGACTCAACTACAATTTTGACATAATTCAAAACAATTATGGTATTTCTTCAAAATAGTAATATAGGTTCAATGTAGAATAATGTGAACTTTTTTCAATACAAACATGTCATGGTCGCCAAAATCCCAATGCAAATAGAAACAAGGGGGAAAAAACCATGAATAAAAAGGTTATTTGGATTGACATCATTGGGATCAAATTCTATAGGCATCCATGAAATTCAACTAACTCTATAAGAAGGTCAACATGAATATCCACTAGGTTTGATAGGAATCTTTGTAATTTTGCTAAGTCTAGGTTCTATAATTTTGGTAGAAGCATAGGAAAATCTAGTTAACACTAGGCACCTTGAAAAATAGCAACCATGTCTTAAGAAAAATAAATGGAACTAGTAAGGTTGAATCAAAGTTCATGATAAATGTATATCATAATACCATGTGTATTGATTCTATAAGCACCATCCACTAAATTGATTCTCTTCCATAGGTAAAAGTAGCTATGGATGTTCCATCAAAGAAAAAATAAAAAATAGGAATTCTCAGTATCAATTTAGAAAACTATATAACAAGTTCAACAAATTCATAGGGGTTGTGTTATAGGCATTCTCATTATCAATTTAGAAAACTATCTAAAAAGTTCAAAAAAGTCATAGGGGTTGTGTTAGCTTTCGAGGTTACTCTGAAAGTGTTTACACCATGTTTGGGGGTGCTTCATGAGATTTGGGGTACATGGTGTATGATTATCCCTTGGATGGTTTGATATGGATTTTCACATTGGAGGTGGTTTAGTTAGTGGTTTATTAACCTTATTTGAATTCTTGCATTACATTCCTCCTTGGAGTGTTGGAGATAATTAGATAAATTGGGACATTATTTATGTTGGCCAAATTTATATTGGTTTCTTTCTTAAGAGGATGACCTACATTGGACAAGAAGAATTGACATTCTAGAGGATGGAATTGAGCCCTAGACAACATAGGGTATCTTGGATTCTTTCATGGAGGCATGTATTTGACTTATGGATGCCTTGGTTGCGATAGTGTTCATATAACTAGAGTGGAACCAATGGAGCATGTGGCTTAGTAAGTGGAGTAGAACCAATGGAGCATGTAACTTAGGAGGACTTATGGAGTCCTTGGATTCTTAATAACCATTGCATAAGCCCATACCTCTTCAATTATTTTTCCATCAAAATCAACCCACAAAAATTTGGAATTGCTTCTTCATACTCCAAAGATCATCATGGGGAAATGCAAGGAGGGAAAAAAGGCCGACCATTGGTATGTGAGTAACTTTGTAAAAAATATGGGGTGGTTGGGATGGGCAGGGGAGGGGGTGTCATCATGGACCCTGGAGGAACAATTGAAACTTCTTTTGCACGGCGACTTGGTGTTTTTTCCAACAACCAAGCAAAATCTTATGCACTTTGGAAAGGATTGAAACTTTCTAAAGGTTCATGTGCTCAATCATCGGTTGTAGTGAGAGATTCAAATACAATCATTAACCATATGGAATTCATTGTGCATTAAAAGAGTCTCATTCAACTTCAAGGTTGTTTTCTTGTTGAGCTGACAAAACAAGAATTATTTGGTCTAGAGGCAAGCAAATACCAGATGGTAGAGTATAGGATATATGTTTATGGAAGGAAACTAAATGAACAAGACCAATTTTCAAGATGGTTTGTTAGCAATGACATATGCAAGTTATGTTTTATTTGTTTCAATATTTTAAATTCACCTAGTTATTTCTAGACCTAAAGTGTTATTAAATCGTCCATAAATAAATGTGGGTCTATTCCAAAGGTCATGCAATCTACAAAACATAAAGTATCGAATCCATATGTATGTTGAAACTTAAAATTTTATTAAATTCAATTAAGAGACGTGTCAATCCCATGGAGAAAACCATGCCAAATCCTAAAGCATGATATGTGAAGGATGATCAACTCAACTGGCACAAAATTTATATGAAATCCATTTAAACTTCACTTCAAATCTAGAAGTCAACACTTAGATATATTTTGATGAGAAAGAGAATAACATATATTTTTAATCCATATGTGCAAGAATTTCATGTGTCATGACACCACCACACCCTTAGGTACATTGCTCACACAGGACCTTCTCTTCCCTTGGCCCGAAGAACCTGAAAAGCTCTTCCAATCCCTTATCGGGACTTTCCAACACCCACAGAACTCTCCTTATGATCTCCCTACTCCAAATCAGGAAATCAGACTTCATTGGGTCACGAGTCCTGAAGTCGCAGATCTGGGCCTCACAAATCCCTGAATACCACTAAAAAGTCACCAACACTTCCCTGCTTCTATCGGGAATTTCTCCATTAGGAAATCGGCACCTATGGTGTTGCAAGTTACTTGCTCCATAGATCCTCAACTCCTGATCTACGATGGCACCTCTCTCCACTCCTTAGCTCCTTCTGGCTAACTCCTTTCCCATGCGACCTGCTAGTCCACAAGACCACGTTCCTTTCCCCTGTTGGAGTTTCAAACTTTGCAGAATTGGAGTGTGTAGAACTCACGCTCTCAGGATCTCTGATTCTCTGATCCCTGACACCACCTGTCCTTTATATTATCACCTATGGCCCACACTTCCATCACGATCGGGAAATCGCGTATCGCGATATCGCGATTTCGAGCGCACTTGTTCACAGGATCCTCCAAGTCCCGACACCCGATATGGATGACACCTGTCCTCCACTGTAACGCTATGACTGTGTGGTTGTCGCGTTTCAGGATTTCGTGACTCCTCCTACACTGATTTTCTCATCACCGAGAATCCTGATATACCGATCCCTGATGCACATGAGAGCTCACTCCTCCACGTCACCACTTCCTCGTCACCCTATCGGGTATCTCTAAATTGCGATTCCTGTGACACTAGTTCCTGTGCTCCTGGAGTTCACGATGCACCAAACTTCGACTCCTCCAGATCCTATGACGCGTGTCCTGCCCTGAGATCCACGACTATAATTCCATCGGGGGTTCGATATTCGAAAGGCCTCGAGTTTCACGCTTCCAAAACACCGATGCCACCAATATCTCGATGACTTCCGAAACTCTCCTCTGCTCACTGGGACTTAACCTCGGCGCAACTTCTGCCAAAATCTGACGGTAGGCGGGAAATCAACTATTGATCCAACAACTCAAACTCTTTTGAGCTCAAACTCTGGGTAACACCGTAACCTTCTTGCTACTTCTATTGAATCTGACGGCTGGCGGTCTTTCGCGAGTTCCTTCCACAAATCTCGACCGTCGATTTCTCTCCCCTTGAGGATTTCTTGGCACGGAACCTCTTGTGCAGTCCTTCAATAGATTTGAAGGCTTTTCCCCTCTTGAGATTTCTCTAGCTTCTCAGTCTCTTGGAGAAGAGAACTCTTTTCTCGCACTCCTTGTGCAGCAACCTGCAAACACTCCAAGTGTTCGACTATCCTTGACTCTGTGCATGCCTGCAGCAACAGTCCTCCAAAGCTTCTACTCAGGTTCACAACTGAGACTTCCTTCTGCCTACGCACTCCTTGCATGACTCCAGCAACCCACTTCGACTTCTGGGTGAATGAGAATAAGAGTTAAACTACCTAAGCCTCCATCAACGCACTCCTTGCGGATGGTTTCGACTGCACACCTTGCAGGAATCCTTGCTCAAGCAGAGAAACAATTGTAACTCATTTCCTCTTCCTCTCAAACTTCTGTTTAAAACATGAAATCATATGCACAACATATCACAACAAATGCATAACAGAAAACAAACATTCATGAGCATATCATCAACACATACACAAAGAGAAACATAAAGTCATGAATCTGAATCAATTCCTTCTATTAATTCTAGTTATGTACATGGATGTTCTTCTACAACTCTCTGCTATACTTCTATGCTCTTCCTGCTTCTAAATTATGCTGGCTATCTAGCTAATGTTACAATGTACAATGAGGGTGCCTATATCCATTTTCCCTCTTGCTCCTAAAACTGTCTAATCTTGGAAAATAAATTCTACCTACTTGCATTAACTAGATTAAATGCCTCCTATATGCTAAGGATGAGAGCATATCGCTCAAATTCCAATACAATATACAAAAGGTGCTCCTTCATAAATGTAGCATTCATACATTGGCGCATCATCTTTGATGAAAATTCAAAAAGTTTCAGCTGGACTTGTCCAACTGTTCATTGCCTTCCATGTTGGCTCGCTTGTCGTGGGCGATGCTCCTGCATCATACCCCCTCGCTTGAAAACTTTCATGGGCTCCTGTCCATGAGCTCCTGCACAGTCTACCCATTCTTTTGAATATCTTCTTCAGTCTCCCAGCTAGCATATTCCACTGGATGGCCCTTCCATTTGACCAAATACTCATAGTATTCCTTTCGTCTGGTCTTTTTTCTCACCTTCCTGTCAAGTATACGCTCCATCTGTGGCTTCTCTGCAATCGACATCTGCTTCTGTCACTGAACCTATGGCTGCTCATCACTTTCCGCTTTTGCTTCCTCAGCCTTATATGGATATAATTCTGAGACATTAAATGTCGAAGATATTCCGATCCCATCCGACAACTCAATTTCATAAGCATTTTCTCCCAACTTCCTCAAGACCTTACATGGCCCAATTTTCTTCATCTTTAGTCTATTGTATGTTCCCCTTGGGAACCTTTCTTTCCTCAAATGTGCTAGAACTAACTCACCGACTTTGAACTGAAGTTGTCTCTTCCTCTGATCGGCTCTACGCTTATATTCCTGGTTTGATTTCATCAGTCGCTCCTTTATCTGGTCGTGAAGTTCTTTCATCGCCCTTGCGAATTCTTCAGCGCTTGCGCTCTTAGTCATTATCTGTTCCAAATCCCTTAGCTCTGAAACTCCTCTTGGCTGCATGCCATATACAATCTCAAATGGAATTCTTCCTGTGCTCTTGTTCACTGAGTCGTTGTATGCAAACTCTGCCTGTGGCAACACATTGTCCCAACTGCTGTGGTGCTCTGTCACCAAGCTTCTTAGAAAGTCTCCTAGACTTCTATTCACCACCTCTATTTTCCCATCCATCTATGGATGATAGGCAGAAATAAACATCAAATTAGCCCCCATCTTCTTCCACAGTGTCCTCTAGAAATGTCCAATGAATTTTGTGTCCCTGTCTAAAACTATACTTCTGGGTAAACCATGAAGTCTAATGACCTCCTTGAAAAATAGATTTGCGATATGAGTCGCATCGCTGGTCTTATGACATGGGATAAAATGTGCCATTTTGGAAAACCTGTCAACCACCACAAAGATTGAATCATGTCCTCTTTGCGTCCTAGGCAATCCCAATATGAAATCCATGCTGATTTCATCCCACAGTCTCTCGGGTATGGGTAATGGTTGATAGAATCCCGCATTCTACTTCCTGCCCTTCAAATGATGGAAAATTCTACATCTGTTGACAAACCTCTTGAATTCTGACTGCATCCCTGGCCAAAAGTATGCTTTTCTCAGCTTTGCAAATGTCTTGTCATGGCCAAAATGCCCTGCCAAGGCTCCACTGTGTTTTTCTTTTAACAGATTCTCTCTCATGGAGCAATTTGGAATGCATAGTTGATTTCCTTTGAACAACAATCCATCCTAGATCACATACTCTATCCACTGACTTCGGTCTTTGAGAACTGGGTTCTCAGCTGCTCCATACGCTTCACTGAAATCCTGATCAGCTGCATACATGTCCTTAAGATCATCAAAGCCTAAAGTCTTGACTTTGAACTCTTGCAACAGCAAACATTTCCTGCTCAAAGCATCAACCACTTTGTTAGCAGTACCTGAAATATGCTTAATTACAAATGTAAAAATTTTCATGTATTCGACCCACTTAACATGCCTCTGGTTCAACTTTTCCTATTGAGTTACATATTGCAATGCATGGTTATCACTATATAAAATAAATTCCCTTGGAATCAAATAGTGCCTCCATTTCTTTAATGCCTGTATGATGGCATAGAATTCCTTATCATATGTGGAGTATTTCTCTTTAGCCTCATTTAGCTTCTCGCTGAAATATGCAATTGGTCTGTCCTCCTGACTCAAGACCACTCCTATGGCAACCCCACTCACATCACATTTCACCTGAAACGTCTTTTTAAAGTCCAGCAACACCAAGACCGGTTGTTCCGTAATTTTATGTTTCAACAATTTGAAACTCCTCTCAACCTCTTCAGTCCAATGAAAAGATTTATGTCTTTTCCTGACTGTATCCATCATCGCTGCACTAATCCCACTGAAATTTCTGATGAACTTCCTATAGAAACTAGCCAATCCATGAAAACTTCTCACCTCGAAAACATTTCTTGGTGATGGCCAATTTTTAATTACCTCCACCTTACCTGGATCCATCTTCAATTCATTCATCGATATGACAAATCCCAAGTAAATGAGTTCTATCTTCATAAATGAAGATTTCCTCATGTTGACCAACAACTTCTCCTGTTGTAGCTTCTTCATTACTGCAGCTAAATGCTTCAGATGTTCTGCTTTTGTTTTGCTGAAAATCAATATGTCATCCAGATACACAATGACAAACTTCTTGATGAATTCCTTCAGCACTTCATTCATTAACCTCATAAAGGTACTTGGCACATTCGTCAAGCCAAATGGCATGAATAGCCATTCATACAACCCTTCGTTGGTTTTGAAGGCCGTCTTCCACTCATCGCCTTCCCTCATGCGAATCTAATGATATCTTCTCTTCAGATCAACCTTTGAAAAAAAAATTGGTCTGCTCAAGCAGTCCATCAAGTCGTCCATCCGTGGCAATGGAATCTTGTACCTGATGGTTATCTTGTTAATGTCTCTGGAATCAGTGCACATTCTCCAGCCTCCATCTTTCTTTGGGCTCAGTACCGTTGGAACGACACATGGACTCAAACTTTCCCTGACCAATCCCTTGTCCAACAACTCCTGGACTTGCTTCTTAACCTCCTCATTCTCCTGAGGCATCAACCTATACGTAGCCTTATTCGGCAAACTAGCTCATGGTACGAGGTCTATATGATGACTCACACTCCTCATCAGTGGCAACGAATAAGGTAATTCGTCTACCATGATGTCAGTGAACTCTTCCAGTAGTTCCTGAATTTATTCCGGCAAATCATCTACTCTTGTGCTGGTCAAAACGACTTTGGGTTTTCTGACCACAAAGAATTGTGGATCTTCTTTCTTCTTCACTTCCGTAAGAAGTTCCTTCCCACTCATGAGAAGTACAGTATTTCTCACTTCTGGTCTTACTTCTTTATCTTTAATTGGAAGTAACATATGTGTTCTCCCATTCTTCTCTAGAGTATACGTATTCATTTTCCCATCATGAACTACGTTCCTATCATATTGCCATGGCCTGCCCAGTAATAAATGACATACATCCATAGGGATAACATCACAGAGTATTTTATCATTATACCCTCCTATTTTGAATTCAACTAAACATTGTTTAGTGACATTTACCTGATGCCCCTTCTGTAGCCATGAAACTTTATATGGGCTCAGATGATCAATCGTCTCCAGCTCTAGTTTCTCCACCATCTCGGTTGAAACGAGATTATCTGTGCTACCGCTGTCCACAATAACCTTGCACACCCTGTCTTTGGTCTTGCAAGCAATTCTGAAAAGTCTGTTTCTTTGAACTGTGTCCTCCACCTCCTTCTCAGGTGTTAAGAGAACCTTACGCATCATTAATGACCTTCCGTCTTATGTTTCCTCTGCTTCAGTATCTCACCTCTATGCCTCGGCGATGTGAGCTTCTCCTCCGTCCTTCTTTTTATCTGGACAGTTGAAGGATTTGTGCCCATGCTTTCCACACGTGATGCATGTGATGACTCCACCTCTACCTCTTCCTCTACCTCTGGTATGAGGAAATGTGTTACTATCAGCATATCCTCCGCTCTGCTCTGTATGCTATCCTCACTGTTCAGCGTGCTGGCCTCGCTGTGAACTTCCACCTCTTTCTGTTCTTGCCTGAGGATTTTTCCAGTCGTCCTTGGATTTCTGGAATTTATCTTGGGCAACCGACTTTCCTTTGGGTTGGCTCCTACCTCGACATCGCTGTCCTTGCTTTCGGCTTAGCTTCTCTTCAGCTTTCAAAGCCATTTGATATGCATTATCCACCATTCGGATGGTTGTCATACTCATCTCGTCTTGGATATCGTATCTCAAGCCATTCATATACCTGGCAACTTTTTCATCATCGCTCTCCCGTTGACCTACTCTGATATTTATCCTGTAAAATTCCTCAGTATACTCCTTCACTGTCATCAACTTCTGTCTTAGGTTCTGCATCCTCCTGAATAGTGTGATTTGATAATCCCTTGGGATGAACTTTGCCTTCATCTTCGCAATCATTCGATCCCAACTTTTAATTTTCTGCTTACCTTTGCAGTGTCTTTCTGCTTGAAGCTCGTCCCACCATAATGCTGCATGTCCCTTTAATCTCGTGACAGCATGCCTGACTTTCTTATCCTCTTCGATATCTTCATAATCGAAGTAGGTGTCAAGAGCTCTAATCCAATCTGGAAGCTCTTCTGCATCCAGATTCCCTTCATAAGCTGGAATGTCCATCTTTGTTTTCAAACTCATCCGGGCAATAGCTTTAATTAATCGCTCATTGGCTGCATCTTCGGCTACAACTTCTTCTTGTTGTTCAGCTTCAACTTCACCTTCGGAGTCACTTAGATCTCCAGCACTGGCTGTGCGTCTCTACACTGCCTCCATATCTTCTAGTCTCACTCAGAGATCACGTATCTGTCTCTCCATTTCTGGATTATGTGCTTGTCTTTCTCTCCTCGGCGGCATGGTGAAATTTCTCTTCTTTTCTGCTACAGAAAGAAAAGAAAATTTCTTTCTCTGATACCACTCTGACACCACCGCACCCTCAGGTACATTGCTCACATAGGACCTTCTCCTCCCTTAGCCCGAAGAACCCAAAAATCTCTTCCAATCCCTTATCGGGACTTTCCAACATCCACAGAACTCTCCTTATGATCTCCCTACTCCAAATCAAGAAATCAGACTTCGCCAGGTCGCGAGTCTTGAAGTCACAGATCTGAGCCTCACAAATCCCCAAATCCCACTGAAAAGTCACCAACTCTTCCCTGCTTCTATCGGGAATTTCCCCGTCAGGAAATCGACACCTGCGGTGTTGCAAGTTACTTTCTACACAAATCCCTGACTCCCGATCTACGATGGCACCTCTCTCCACTCCTTATCTCCTTCCAGCTAACTCCTTTCCCATGCAACCTGCTAGTCCACGAGACCATGTTCCTTTCCCCTGTCGGAGTTTCAGACTTCACGAAATTGGAGTGCGTAGAACTCACACTCTCAGGATCTCCGATCCTTCGATCCCCGACGCCACCTGTCCTTTATATTATCACCCATGGCCCACACTTCCGTCATGATTGGGAAATTGTGTATCGCGATATCGTGGTTTTGAGCACACTTGTTCACAGGATCCTCCAAGTCCCGACACCCGATATGGATGACACCTGTCCTCCACTGTAACGCTATGACTATGTGGCCATCGCGTTTCAGGTTTTTGTGACTCCTCCTGCACTGATTTTTTGCGTCACCGAGAATCCCGATATACCGATCCCCGATGCACGTGAGAGCTCACTCCTCCATGCCACCACTTCCTCATCGCCCTATCAGGTATCGCAAAATCGTGATTCCTGTGACACTAGTTCCTGTGCTCCTGGAGTTCGCGATGCACCAAACTCCGACTCCTCCAGATCCTCTGACGTGTGTCCTGCCCTAAGATCCACGGCTATAATTACATCGGGGGTTCGAGACTCAAAAGGCCTCGGGTTTCATGACTTCCGATGCCACCAATATCCGGATGACTTCCGGAACTCTCCTCTGCTCACTTGGACTTAACCCCAGTGCAACTTCTGCCAAAATCTGACGGTTGGCGGGAAATCAATTGTTGATCCAATGGCTCAAACTCTTTTGAGCTCAAACTCTGGGTAAGACCGTAACCTTCTTGCTACTTCTGTTGAATCTGACGGCTGGCGATCTTTCGCGAGTTCCTTCCATGAATCTTGACCGTCTATTTCTCTCCCCTTGAGGATTTCTTGGCACGGAACCTCCTGTGTAGTCCTTCAACAGATTTGAGGGCTTTTCCCCTCCTGAGCTTTCTCCAGCTTCTCAGTCTCTTGGAGAAGAGAACTCTTTTCTTGCACTCCTTGCATGGAAACCTGCAAACACTCCAAGTGTTCATCTTTCCTTGACTCTGCGCATGCCTGCAGCAGCAGTCCTCCAAAGCTTCTTCTTAGGTTCACAACTGAGACTTCCTTCTGCCTGCGCACTCCTTGTACGGCTCCAGAAACCCACTTCCACTTCTAGGTGAATGAGAATAAGAGTTAAACTACCTGAGCCTCCATCAACGCACTCCTTGCGGATGGTTTCGAATGCACACCTTGCAGGAATCCTTGCTCAAGAAGAGAAACAATTGAAACTCATTTCCTCTTCCTCTCAGACTTTTGTTTAAAACATGAAATCATATGCACAACATATCACAACAAATGCATAACAAAAAACAAACATTCATGAGCATATCATCAACACATACACAAAGAGAAACATAAAGCCATGAATCTGAATCAATTCCTTCTATTAATTCCAGATCTGTACATGGATGTTCTTCTACAGCTCTCTGCTATACTTCTATGCTCTTCCTGCTTCTGAATTATGCTGGCTATCTAGCTAATGTTACAATGTACAATGAGGGTGCCTATATCTGTTTTCCCTCCTGCTCCTAAAACTGTCTAATCTTGGAAAATAAATTCTACCTACTTGCATTAACTAGATTAAACGCCTCCTATCTGCTAAGGACGAGAGTGTATCACTCAAAGTCCAATACAATATACAAAAGGTGCTCCTTCATAAATGTATCATTCATACATTGGCGCATCATCTTTGATGAAAATTCAAAAAGTTTCGGTTAGACTTGTCCAGCTGTTCATTGCCTTCCATGCTGGCTCGCTTGTCGTGGGCGATGCTCCTGCATCATGTCATCTCCTGAAAGTATCACTTGTCTCCTTAACTCTAAATTGATGACATCATCAATGATATGTGGCAACCTATGATTGGTCCATGCCTCAACAAGATGACTTGATAACATCACCATGATGACATGGATATATATGAACCTGTTGTGCAATACTCTCTAATAATTGCATGTTTCTAACTAATTTATACAATGTTGATGTCACTATACTATATGGTAGGATCTACTAATCCTACCATGATTTATATAATGTCAAGAGAATAGGTTCTCTCATGAAGTCTATTATGAAAAAATACCCTTTTAGTACAGCTATTGTCATGTTCTTCATCACACTTTATGTGATTTCCATAGAATGGCCATCACATACAAGAAGAGGAGGTTTATCTAGAGCTCAATTGATTCCATTATATTTGAGAATGGAGTTTAGTGGGTGTAATGTGCATATGAATCTATGTCTAGGCCTAGAGGGTAACTTCCTTCTAACACTATTATTATGGTTTGATCTCATGGGTGAGTTACAAGTTTGTTTATTAATGGTAGATGGATTGAATTGATCTAGTGTGATTGTAAGATCTCATTCTAATAATACTATATGAATGATAAGAGAAGAAAATGATTTATACCTTTTCAGAAATGTGTTTTGGATCGTGGAGGTGACCACCCTTCAAACCTGCATTTTTCAAAGACATTAAAAGGTTAAATGATTGAATAATAGCTAAACATCTATGAGGAAATAATCATGTACAAGTGCAAAGAAAGGCTACTAGGTGGGCTTGAAACAAGAGAACTCTGAGCTCACACATACACAATACATAAGATAAGACACCATGTAAAACTCAAGTGCACCACTATCTAAGGGAGTTTTAGCCTTTGGAATGCATTGTGCAAGAATATTAGATATGAAGTATACCTAATAAAATATCATCCCATGCTTGAGCACCCCATGCATAATCAAAATCCATCTTAACCATATGTAAATAGTGCCTCGTCTACCATACAAGAGGTTCAAGAGAATTGCTAAGACTTGAAGTTCCATTTGCAATTTTTTTATTAAGTGTACCTTACTTGTGGTAGTTTGTAATGGCTTAACTAAAAGCCACCATGCCTTCACAATGTTATAAACATCATGCATTTTGCTAAAATTTTGCAACCACCAAAGGCTTACTGGCATTGTGGGAGGTGAGAACTCATACATCCTTTGAAGAGTATCAATGCCATATTGCTCTATTATGTCATCACTCTATGATTTTAATTTTCAACTTGTTACATATGCATTCTCAATCAAGGTATCTATCATGTTTATGCATGGAAACAATTCCTCTTTGTATCCCACCTTGTGGAATCACAAGACCTTAACATTGAAATCCTTGGGTTCCTATCCTTGGCTTATTTTTATTCTCGCAATGAATTGTGGAAGGTTCAACATCATTGTACATATCATAGAGGAATGAATAAGTAGGCTTTGAGGAAATCTTGAGTAGCAACACCATGTCCATGACACAATGAAAAGAATGGTAATGCTCTTTTTCATGTGAGACACAATGAAAAGAAGGGTAATACTCTGAAAAAATATTATAAAATGATTGACATGGCCATTTCCAACCCCTCATGTTTAATCCTTAAAACTTATTATTGCATCTTCCCAAAAATTTCTTTTTGCATGTTGCACCAAGTTTAAAGTTTGAATATTTCTTGGAAAAAGATTCTTGCCACATGTCACATGTCACAAGACTTTCAAACTTGCATATATCATGTCACAATATTTTTGAAGTTGCATATGGCATATTCAAGTTCTATTTGTTTCCTAGACTCCATAGCCCAAGCACAAGGCACCAAGTCTTCCTTGCATTCTCACATCTTGAATCAAGGGGTATTGAATCAATATATACCAAGTCTTATAAGAGAAGCTGAAATTATCATTAAGTGTATAACAAAATTACATTCACAGATATATACAAGCCATAGGAATAGCCTTGTGTATATTATCAGATGAAAAAGTACCCATAATGTCAATGCATTATATGAATCATTACATGTTCAGCTATATAATGTACATCTAACTGTCTTATAAAATTATTACATGACATCATGAATTTCTTTTAGTCTTCTTTTGTGCTTTCCAGTTCTTAAGCAATTCATCCATCTCCATGTTTTCGTTTATTGGGTGCTCTTCAGCAGTTGATGTTGTTTCAGTCCTTTCACGCTGATTACGTCTGGTCTTGTGCCCATGACGTGGATGCTGCTGTGAGGGGCCATCACCTAAAAAATAAAAAATATTAAATTTATATGGCCAATTTTTAAATATCATTGATGTAGTTCAATAATATTAAAAAAAAACTCTACAATGTAATTATTTACCTGGTCCTCTAGTCAGCACCATTGGAATGGTTGTCGGCCTATTCACCTGATCTTCAGGTCGAGGAGGATCAACTATGACATTATCTTCCATTGAAACGTCAAAATTTATAAGTACAAAATTATTAAGTATATGATTAATATATAGACATTTTACCATTGTGGTTCTTAATCACAGGAACATCTTGGGGTTGCACCTCACTGGGATGGGACTGCTAGGGAGCACCATGATCTTCTGGCTGCATTGCACTATCAATGCTCTATTGTCTAGTACTAATGGTTTCATTGATAGTGTTTCTTCCCTGATTTAAACAAAGTAAGAAATTAAATTATGGACGATATCAAACATTTACTAATTTATAAGTAACGAAAGGTTAATGTGGACTGATTTTTATTTACCTTATCCTGCAAATTGGATCTTGGGGTCTGCCCCATGCTTTTCCTATGATCAAACACAAATTTATAACCGTACTTGTAACCAAGTTGGAGGTCTTCCTCTGTGGTTTCAGTTCCGAATTCGTCACCCTACATTGCATAAGGGTATGGTTTTTTAATGTTTTTGGCTGCAATTACCTTAAAGTTGTAAGGTGATACAAATAATATTCTTAATATGTTTGGGTACTTACGATTCATGATTGTAACATCAAGTAGCCGCCCTGGCCTAGCTTGTGTTGGCCATGTTTGGAAATCCTTTCTTTCGTTGCCTTCGAAGTGTCAGGAAACCTATCATCAAAATTTTCAAGTATGTTATATATAACCACACTTTTATTTAGATCTAAAGAAAAATAAAGTTGGTATTTAATTCAAAAAATTGTAATTTACTTTAGTGTACCAGTTATTTGTTCTCCTGATTTTTTCAAAATCTTCTCTTTTGCATCATCAATGATCGCCTTCCACTCCCTCTCTGGAATTGAGGGAGGATTCTCATACCTAGGATTTCCTGCCAAGCTTCATCTATAAACATCTTGCGTATATTTTAAATATTCACCCATTGCAGATGTGACCACTTTTTTATTGAACGTGTCTACTCCAAAGAGGCCTTCAAGATAATCCATAAGTTCATTTTTGAGGTTGGAATTCTGGCAATTCCACCTCATGCGTAAGGTTGCCCCAAAAATAGACAAGTTCTTGCTCTCTAGGTGCCTATAAAAAACGTCATTTCCTACACACAAAAATATATGATCATTAATTTAAAATTTATAATATAGATGATTTTTGTATGAGGACAACATTAAACGATTAAAATATGAATTAAAACTACCTGGGAGTCTTGATTGTTTTAATGGAAGTCCATTATTGTCGACCAAAAATGTGCATGGAAGGGTCCCTATGGTTGTCACACATCTAGCTCCAAGAAATGAAACCATATCAACCACATCACTATGATCCTCATCTCTACCACCATCTCTAGACTCTGATCGAGGTGTGGATCCCTGGCGGTGCGTGTCATGGCTCCTATCTGAATTAGGTGTGGAAGATGGAGAAGTAAATAGTTCTCTAGAAGCTATATGACCACCTGCATTAGGATTCTGTAGTGTCTCTGTAGCGCCACTACTACCAACACCAGGTTGAACAGGATCCAAAAATTATTTTATAAAAAAGAAAATGGTTTTTTATGAGATAATGTAAAAGTTAAAGAACAAAGTATCATAATTAAACATATGAGTACATTAAAAAAAAACACTTTAAATTGTGGTTATTACCTTATATGTGTTAATTTGTGACATAAAGAGATTGACCTTTTCTTTGACGTCGGAAGTTTGTTATGGATGATCTAACAAGCTAACAAGTTCCTTGTTAGCTTTAATGATCTTTTTTTTAATAAGACCATCGAATCAATGCATGAATAAAACCCCTCCTCATCGGCAAAATCATGATTCACATGGCCTGCGGACAACATATAATTTCAACAAAACAATGTTATTTCAATAAAATTATATAAGAAAATAATAAAAACAATGTAAAATGAAAGTGGAAACTGATAATAATTTACATGTTCTGTGGCTGTCCCTTTTCCACGATCATCCTGCCACATTATAATATAATTAGAACCCCCAAATATTTAAAAAATTGTTAATGATAACAAAAAAACAATGTTAAAGATAATATTTACAACAATTTTAAAGATAATATTTACAATAATGTTAAAGATAATAAAAAAATATAATGCAATAAGTAGAAGTTTCTTAAAGAGGTGTTGCATAAGAACCTGCACACTATTAGTCAATGTTTCTATTTGATTCAAATGGTAATCCACTAATAACTCTTCCCCAGGAGATGTCTTTTTTATTGTGCACAAGACTACCTGATTCTCTTCACGTCCCTCATATATGAAATTCGGTTGTTTGTTTGTCGTCCTAGGTTGTGTGATGTTTATAAACCTTGCAATATTGTCAGAAGATTTAGGCCTTCCATCAATATAGATAGTCGCTCCCTTATTTTTATCCTTGTTTATTAGTTGTATATAATTTGCGGTGAGTGCATATCTTCGCATACTTCACATGTATTGGACCAGCTGCATCCAATCGTTATAATTGTAACACAGTCCGACATAGTCCATCAATTCAGTTACTATATTGTATTTTACAATTATTCCATCCATGGAAAATAGCCCCAAGCCATGTAGGGAGGATGGTGCAATGTGATATGTCCTATTGTTAACAACGAAGTCAACATCTATAGGTTCCTTAGGTACCCATTATTTCACCAGATGCTTATACCTGAGTGGAACATCTATGTCTCCTGTTCTCTCATCATCATAAGAGAATGATCCTCCTTTGGCAAGAAAAAATTTCATGCGTCTACAAAATTTTATTCTGACTTCTTCACCTCTGGTCCTTGTTTTTTTATCATATCTACTAGATGTAGTCACATTTCCAGCCTCTATTTGTCCTAATATTTCCTCACTCGACAAAGAAATATCTGACAGGTACCTATTTGGTTGTACCTTCAGTTGCATGTGCATGTATTGTTAGTTAGTAGTCCATCATCATATTCAGAGTTCTAAATAAAAAAATTATATCTTTAGTTTTAAATGCACAATTAGACTAGGGTGCAATTACCAATATTAGTGGTCAAACACCTAATTTAATGTGATATCCCTCTTGATTTTGGACATATTAATGTGATAACACTAAGGACATGATAAATTTATCATATGGATTAGTAATAAGGTTGTTGTTTGTTGGATTTGTGCAAATTAGAATTATTATAAGAAATGTCCATTGAAGATGAGGGTCAATGCTATGGAGTAAGAAATCCAACCATCAATTGGTGTGTTGCAAATATTGGGTGCTTTAGTTGGAAATATGTCTAAGGCAAGCCAAGATTAGAACTATACAAATATTATGTTTGTTCAATACAAGAGTAGAACTATACAAATATTGGTTTTGTTCAAGCCAAGATTAGAACTATACAAATACTAGTTTTGTTCAATCCAAGTTGAAGAATAAGTTAGTTATGGCGATAAGAATAAGATAAGAATAACATTCTCCATTGGCATTGTGTAAGCCATTCCATTTGGTGTTTGTTGCACTAAGTGTAACTAACAATGTTGGAGAATTATAAGATGTAAGTTAGGTATGAGCTATTTGTTACCTCTTTATTACCTTTTATTTTAATTGTATCCATATTTTGTATTGATCAAATGAGGAATTAACCCAAAATTGATGCCATTAGACACAAACTCAATCCTAAGGCCAACTAAGGAGAAAAAACAACATGCGCTAATTAATCTAGGAGTCAAGCATGCAAACAAACCTTGTCATAAAGAAGCACTAGTTGGTGATGGAATCCAACATCGCAGAATCGATGCACGAAGGGTCTGAGTTTCAGTAGGTGGGAAAGTTATGTTGACAACCTGCTTAACGAACTAATGAACTGGTGCAATTTACCTCATCAAGCAGTGAGAAACCCTCCAAGGAGTCTGAGTGAGTCTAGCCAACGTTGATCCCAGGCACAACACCACCTTCCTTGTGTTGTCACCTTGTGTAGGAAATCTAAAATATTATGGCCTCTATGGTACCACCTATTATACCAAAGAAGAGGGGGGATAGTCGAAATTCGACACCAATACCAATAAAGAAGGATTGATTACTCTGAGGGCCCCAATGCGACCTCATGATTGACCCTTTTGTTAGAAGAGATTCCCAATGTCAGTGATATAGCAATTGGATTTCACTCCCTAACTCAAGGTTTTATGTTTGTTTAGCATCTTTGGAAATTTATTCTCACAATCTTATTCTAAAGCTCTACACCTAAGCTAAGATGGGTTTGAAGAGCCCTAGAAAAGTTGCTAGATAAATTTTAATTAGTGCTTGATTTTAGGTTGTTGTTACTCAAAGGAGTGGTCGTGAAACTGATGGTGTTTTGACTCAACTCTTTAAACCATGCAAGAGGAAAGTGAAATGCAAGAAATTCAACTTTGATGAAAACTAGCTATGGGAAGGAGCAAGATGTTTCTAATTCTGTATTTTTTCTTATATGGAATCCTTACTAATCTCAAGCGTATGCAAAGGCTTCATGAAGATTGTAAAGACATTGTGATAAAAAAAATTGTACATGTAGCAAAGTGTTGAAGAATCAACATTCAATACTGAACACATTTCCTTGAAGAATACTTCATATAATGTAAATATTTTTCTATATTGACGTTGAAGGTTGATAGGATTAATGGCATAATTATGATTTGCTTTAGTGTGTATATTTTGAAGGATTATTTGATGAAGAGAAAGAAAGACAACTATTTATGAGACCCCCTGCTTTTTCTGGCTTGGCCATGACCTTAAAATTAGATTATTATTATTATTATTATTATATATATATAAATATATAGATATGACCCTTTTTCAAACATATCAGAAAATATGCAAATTTGTTGAATCCCCTCTTTCTGCATCATATATTGCCATATTGTAATGTTTAAATATGGATAAAGAGACTTTCATAGCCAAAAGGCTTAATGGTGGAGTCCATGTATATTCTTTGTAAGGATTACATACAAGTGAATATCATTACAAAGGAAGCTGCTAGACAAGTGAAACTCACAGAGGGTTTTCACTTTACCACTCTAATGGTTTTCATTGTTGGTCAAAGGGGGTGGTGAATCCCCCAACCAAAGTATAATTATATACAAAGCATGTGGTATGTTTATCCCTTTGAAAAAGTGGGGCCATCATGGCCATGTAAGTGAGTTGGACAATTCCACCTCAATTTTGAGAGTCTATATTAACTAATAAACAAACTTTACTACTTTCATTATAACTAAAACCTCTTACAAATTGACATGGATCATTAACAAAAAGACTAAAGGGAGGTAGTTGGCAAGGTATCGATTACCCCTTATTTTGTATAGAGGTACTAATAGTGAATTTCTTCACTGCCCCTTGTGATTTTTATGAGCCTTGGATAGTTGGGGCACTTATTTGGTTTCATGAATTATGACGAGATAGAGGGTTTTAAGACATGTTGATGGAACATATGATGTTTTATGGTTCCTCTTGAACATTTGTCTTCATCCTGATTTTTGGGCATCTTTATAGTTCCCAAGGAAATTCACATTTCATAAGGCATTATCATGTATCCCAAGGCAGTCCAAGGTTGGTCAAAATAGTTTAGAGTTGTTCTTCATGTACCAAGACTTCTCATGCCATCTCATGTCCTAGATTTTGAATCACTCATTTAAAGGCTTGTGTCAAATGACTTCATGGGACATCCACCTTGGAGGTTGCATTGTGGAACTATTTGTCACATGTAGACTTATCTAATTCTCCCATGACTTGAGGAGAATGTTGGCATGATTTGAGGATGGTTGTTACACCTTGAACACCTCATCCATGACACTTTTGGTGTTTATTTTAAGGTTTCATCCACTCTTTAGGGGTCTTACTGATGATTTATGGAGATTTTTCACCTTGGAGATCTATGTGTCCACCTTGGAAGATACCTAAAAGACTTTACTTGCATACTTTGAGGATTTTGTTGAGGATCTACCCCTTCGGAGGCCTTTGGATGCTAGACATTACACCTTGGATTCACCTTCTTCCTTCATTAAGGGAGACGTTACACTCTCTTGTGGCATTTTCACTTGTATCTTTGTAAATGTGATTTGACCACCTCATTTTTATTGTATTTTTTTACTAGGTAGTTGGAGGAAGTAATATTTTATCCCTCCCTAGGCTAGATTTAAGGATCTCACATGAGACTTTGTTATAGGCTACATATAAGGATCTCACATGAGACATTGCTATTTTATTGTAAATGAAGTTGAGAAACACTCTACATGAAGATTTTTCCTTCCTCCTTATCACTCATGGTTGGATTTTTGGAGCATTCACTCCTTAGAGATTAATTGACATATCTTTCTTGGAGCATATGGTTGTGTAAAGTTTTCTTTCTTTGTAGATGATTGTTGTCAATTATTGAAGCTTCTCTATTGTGGTTCTTTTTTGGTGCATAAAGATTAATGGTGAAATGCTCAAGTCTTCTACGAACTAATTACTAGATCAATCCATTCAAGGGATTTTTCTACCATTGAAGGGATTTTTCTACCATTGGAGGGAAGATGTTCTAGGGTAATTCATATCCTTCTTCCTTTGTTGGTTTGGTATTTATCTATCCATATTGGAACCCTAGAAAGAAGTATTAAGTAAGAATATAAATCCATAGTTGATCTTGTTGCTAAAGGTTGTTCCCATGATGACCCCTTCTTCTTGGGCCTTCATCTCCATTATTAATCTTGATTAGATGAGGGATTACTCTTCCTTTTTGGTTCTAATCTCTTATCCCTAATCCTTGAACGAAATAGACCAACTGTGAAGAAGGTTTCTTATTGACTCCATAATCACCTTTGATTCACATAGACTCTATTTCCCATGTTGGATTGGGCATTGATCTCTACTTCCTTCCATCACCTTTTTTAAATCATAAAAACCCCAAAACATTGTTTTACTAAAGCTACTCCTTCACTGTGTGCCTCATTGCTTAGCTTTAGTAATCCTAGTAGAAATACCTCCCTTGATCTAGAGGAGAGCCAACCTAAAGTGAAGAGGATAAGTTTATTAGGTGACAGTGATGACCTTCCTAATAGTTTACCCTTGAGTTGTGCCTTGTGGATTAGGGATTTTATCATTAAGTACAATTTGGGACGTAACATTTTTGGTGTCATTGTTGGGGATAAAGTCCATTCACCCAAAAATTTTAAGATTATGCTTCATGACACCATAGTGAGAGTGTTGTATTACATATCTCCTTCTCCAATGGTGGCTCCATGAAGGGACAAAGCTCTTGTTCCTTACATATTTTGAAGATGTTGTTGGGTGTAAAGGTGAGCACATCCAATCATTTTGAAGGCTCTTTGAAGAAAATATCATCTTGGTGACTCCACCTTTGGTATTGATATGAGGTTTGATCATTGTTCATTTCATATTTTATTTTCAACCTTGTATTGAAGACCTAGAAGCAAAGAAAAATGGTATTGCCTCCATGGTTGGCCAATTGGCATGATCCTTTTGATTTCTTAAATGTCTCGAGGTTCCCTCATAAAAACCTAAGTATATATGCAAGATAAATTCCAAATTTTCATGGACACGATGATTCGGTCATACTACATATTTCCTCTTTCATGGAATTCAATTTGAGCATAGGCATCATTCATGAAGATGTTATGATGAATTGTTTTTGCATTTAGTATGAAAAATAATGCAAGAGATGGTTTGGACATCTTGGTAGAGGAGAAGTTTTATCTTTTGAAAGATTTGTTGAGGTATTTTGTAGGAAATGGAGCCCTAATTATCATGAGAAATGTATTCCCATTGTTGAAATACTCAAGGAAGTATATGGTGCACAAAACACTATTGAACAAACTCCCAACTATCATCTTGAAGATGATGAAGGCATCATTGAAGCATTCTTTCCAAATTTAAAGATAGAGTAGTGCTTGGATTCTACCTCCAACATTGATGTAGGTAAGGCTACATGTGGGTAGCCCTTAAGCACCCCCATCCCTACAACATGACTGATCTTTTCCAAATATTAGGTATGGATTCCAAATTTCAAAGAAAATGCAAATGTAGACGTTTGGAATGAAGAGTATGATACATGTTTGAATTCTAAGATGAGGTAAGTCCTACTATCATACATGATAAAGAAACAAATTTTCCCATTCTCAAGTTGAAAAATGAAGAATTCACACAAACTTCCACCAATAATCCAAGCTTTCTGAACAAAGCAATCCTAGATCCTATGTTTTGTTTTTTAATGCCCCCCCTATTTATGACACAGATTCAGGTGAAGAAGAGAATATGGGTGATTGTGTTATAGAGTTATTTTGTGAACCACATAAGGAAAAAACAAAGAACCTTTTCCCTTATTCTATAGACACTCATCCTGAATAAAAAGGGTTTTATTATGTGGATATAGTTGATAGACATCCATGGTCATTTCCAAGAACTACTATTGATGTTCGAGGATGTGGATATCAAGAACCCATTGTGAAGACTGCAGATAACACTTAGAGTACTCACCATTCTTGTTTCCCTCACGTGTGCCCTCGTGTGCTCCCCTTTATCCTTGTAGACTCGCCCTCATGTGACCTCATGTGCTCCCCTTTCTCCTCGCAGACTTGCCCTTATGTTCCCTCATGTTCTCCCCTTTCTCCTCGTAGACTCACCCTTGTGTTCCCTCACATGCTCCTACTCTCCTCGCAGACTACCCTTTCTCCTCTCCTCACAAACTAACCTTTCTCCTCACAGAGGTCGCGTGCACACTCTATTCGCATGGGGTATGGAGTGCACAGTACAGGATGCGGTCAAGGTATGGAATGCACAGTACAAGATGCGGTTGGGGTATGGATCTGGGATATGCATACACAAATGGGTGGGATTTGTTTTTGTTAAAAGGGTTTTGGTTTTGTTTTTTATTTATTTCTTAATTTATATATTTATAATATATAAATTATATATTATATATAATATATATACATATTATATAATATCTAATTTATATATTATAAATATATTATAACATATGGGTGTGGGTTTTGTTATAAGGGAGCATGTTTTGTTTTGTTTTAATATATATATATATATATAAATTATAGTGGTTCTAATGGTTAAGAACATCTGTTCTCTCCTAAGAGGTCACAAGTTCAAATCTAGAGGGGGGTAGGGTATGTATACCTTCAGCATAGAATTTATGAGTCAAATCACTAGGCAGAGGGGATCCCTTGTCCCAAAAACAAGGGGGTCTCCTACAACAATTTGGTGTTTATCTTGTTATTAGAGCTAAATTTGAACAGGGATTTTGTTTATCTTGTTGATATTGACATCCTTTTGTATGATATGGTCAATGACAATGGTTAGTGTGACCTAGAAGGAAGATTGAAAACATTATGGGTTAACACCCAAATTTCTGTTGTTACCACTTATTAGTAATAGGTTTGTGTGAAAAGTGACCAAACACTCTTACAATAATCAGAGCAGGTTAGAGATTGTTGAGTTGCTGCATGGAGGAGCCATTCGTCTATCTCACCAAGAGTCGTCTGTCAATCTGTTGCATGGAGAAGTCATCCGTCAAACTCTGATTCGTTGTGTGTGAAGGAGGTCGCATCTTCAAGTTGTTGAAGATTTTTGAAGGGGCCACACTTCATTGAAGGATCGTTTTTACTATTAAGTTGTTTAAGAATTTGATGTTCACCAGAATTGCATAAGAGAGCAAGTCGCCTCTGTGGATTTGATTATTGAATTGTTGCCATCGTTCGCAAGGAATTTCTTGCAAATTGTCACATATTCTGACTGCCAGAGCTTAAGGGAGGGTGCATATCACCGTTGTTACCACCAATAGACCCTGAAAATGGTTGTCAAGGATCATTCGTCATCTTCTCTGGTGTCCACGTTCTAACCAGATCGCAGAAGATTTGTTGTACCAGATCACAGAAGATTTGTTGTACCAGATCGCAGGAGATTCATTGTCAGGAAAGAGGAATAAGAGCCTGTCATGATCTATTGTGATCTAAAATTTATCCAATAATTAGTTTTTTTATCACTCCAAGAGTCTTTCTAGGTTGTGATCGAAAGAGCCTAGTAACTTAATCAAGAACTTAATCAATAACTCAAGAAATTATATAAACTGTAACTCTTAATTCCAACCCCTTAACTTTATTACACCCATCACCCCTAACACTTAACCTTTATAACCTAGAATTAAAATAAACCTTAACCATTGAGCATTATAACCTCTAAAGCCCTTATAACCTAATTACATATATAACCTTAATTTTCATGGTTATCACCTTAATTTATCCCACAAATAACTCATGTAAATTGTAACTCTTAATTCCTAACACTAGTAAATTATAACCTCTAACCCCTCACCAATATAACTCCTTAACCTTAACACATATTCATTATAACCCCTAAAACATAACCATATAAATCCTTACACCTAATCCTCATATTATAACCCCAATAACACTAATCCACTAAGCAATAAGACTTATAACTCTTAACCCTTAAAACCCCTTACCCCTATAACACATGTTACCATAAAACCTGACCTACCACCCTTAATCCCTCACACTTCTAAACATTAACTCTCATAATACCTACACTATATAACAATGTTAAATATTAATACCTAATCAATACAACCCGTAAAACCCCTAAACATTAACCCTTCTAACCCCTAGCTCCTATAACCACAAACCATCTCAAATCTTCACTCAAAAACCTTTCTTTCTTATAATATCTATAATCTTGACCCTATAACCCCTCACCCCTCAACCTTATAATCATTAACCCCTAAAATATAAAGCTTATAATCATTACCACATATAACCCCTGTAATCCCTCACCATAGCACC